>CAXARO010001727.1:2500-20193 GCA_963971305.1 Arcuatula senhousia
ACCCTAACCCTAACCCTAACCCTAACCCTAACCCTAACCCTAACCCTAACCCTAACCCTAACCCTAACCCTAACCCTAACCCTAACCCTAACCCTAACCCTAACCCTAACCCTAACCCTAACCCTAACCCTAACCCTAACCCTAACCCTAACCCTAACCCTAACCCTAACCCTAACCCTAACCCTAACCCTAACCCTAACCCTAACCCTAACCCTAACCCTAACCCTAACCCTAACCCTAACCCTAACCCTAACCCTAACCCTAACCCTAACCCTAACCCTAACCCTAACCCTAACCCTAACCCTAACCCTAACCCTAACCCTAACCCTAACCCTAACCCTAACCCTAACCCTAACCCTAACCCTAACCCTAACCCTAACCCTAACCCTAACCCTAACCCTAACCCTAACCCTAACCCTAACCCTAACCCTAACCCTAACCCTAACCCTAACCCTAACCCTAACCCTAACCCTAACCCTAACCCTAACCCTAACCCTAACCCTAACCCTAACCCTAACCCTAACCCTAACCCTAACCCTAACCCTAACCCTAACCCTAACCCTAACCCTAACCCTAACCCTAACCCTAACCCTAACCCTAACCCTAACCCTAACCCTAACCCTAACCCTAACCCTAACCCTAACCCTAACCCTAACCCTAACCCTAACCCTAACCCTAACCCTAACCCTAACCCTAACCCTAACCCTAACCCTAACCCTAACCCTAACCCTAACCCTAACCCTAACCCTAACCCTAACCCTAACCCTAACCCTAACCCTAACCCTAACCCTAACCCTAACCCTAACCCTAACCCTAACCCTAACCCTAACCCTAACCCTAACCCTAACCCTAACCCTAACCCTAACCCTAACCCTAACCCTAACCCTAACCCTAACCCTAACCCTAACCCTAACCCTAACCCTAACCCTAACCCTAACCCTAACCCTAACCCTAACCCTAACCCTAACCCTAACCCTAACCCTAACCCTAACCCTAACCCTAACCCTAACCCTAACCCTAACCCTAACCCTAACCCTAACCCTAACCCTAACCCTAACCCTAACCCTAACCCTAACCCTAACCCTAACCCTAACCCTAACCCTAACCCTAACCCTAACCCTAACCCTAACCCTAACCCTAACCCTAACCCTAACCCTAACCCTAACCCTAACCCTAACCCTAACCCTAACCCTAACCCTAACCCTAACCCTAACCCTAACCCTAACCCTAACCCTAACCCTAACCCTAACCCTAACCCTAACCCTAACCCTAACCCTAACCCTAACCCTAACCCTAACCCTAACCCTAACCCTAACCCTAACCCTAACCCTAACCCTAACCCTAACCCTAACCCTAACCCTAACCCTAACCCTAACCCTAACCCTAACCCTAACCCTAACCCTAACCCTAACCCTAACCCTAACCCTAACCCTAACCCTAACCCTAACCCTAACCCTAACCCTAACCCTAACCCTAACCCTAACCCTAACCCTAACCCTAACCCTAACCCTAACCCTAACCCTAACCCTAACCCTAACCCTAACCCTAACCCTAACCCTAACCCTAACCCTAACCCTAACCCTAACCCTAACCCTAACCCTAACCCTAACCCTAACCCTAACCCTAACCCTAACCCTAACCCTAACCCTAACCCTAACCCTAACCCTAACCCTAACCCTAACCCTAACCCTAACCCTAACCCTAACCCTAACCCTAACCCTAACCCTAACCCTAACCCTAACCCTAACCCTAACCCTAACCCTAACCCTAACCCTAACCCTAACCCTAACCCTAACCCTAACCCTAACCCTAACCCTAACCCTAACCCTAACCCTAACCCTAACCCTAACCCTAACCCTAACCCTAACCCTAACCCTAACCCTAACCCTAACCCTAACCCTAACCCTAACCCTAACCCTAACCCTAACCCTAACCCTAACCCTAACCCTAACCCTAACCCTAACCCTAACCCTAACCCTAACCCTAACCCTAACCCTAACCCTAACCCTAACCCTAACCCTAACCCTAACCCTAACCCTAACCCTAACCCTAACCCTAACCCTAACCCTAACCCTAACCCTAACCCTAACCCTAACCCTAACCCTAACCCTAACCCTAACCCTAACCCTAACCCTAACCCTAACCCTAACCCTAACCCTAACCCTAACCCTAACCCTAACCCTAACCCTAACCCTAACCCTAACCCTAACCCTAACCCTAACCCTAACCCTAACCCTAACCCTAACCCTAACCCTAACCCTAACCCTAACCCTAACCCTAACCCTAACCCTAACCCTAACCCTAACCCTAACCCTAACCCTAACCCTAACCCTAACCCTAACCCTAACCCTAACCCTAACCCTAACCCTAACCCTAACCCTAACCCTAACCCTAACCCTAACCCTAACCCTAACCCTAACCCTAACCCTAACCCTAACCCTAACCCTAACCCTAACCCTAACCCTAACCCTAACCCTAACCCTAACCCTAACCCTAACCCTAACCCTAACCCTAACCCTAACCCTAACCCTAACCCTAACCCTAACCCTAACCCTAACCCTAACCCTAACCCTAACCCTAACCCTAACCCTAACCCTAACCCTAACCCTAACCCTAACCCTAACCCTAACCCTAACCCTAACCCTAACCCTAACCCTAACCCTAACCCTAACCCTAACCCTAACCCTAACCCTAACCCTAACCCTAACCCTAACCCTAACCCTAACCCTAACCCTAACCCTAACCCTAACCCTAACCCTAACCCTAACCCTAACCCTAACCCTAACCCTAACCCTAACCCTAACCCTAACCCTAACCCTAACCCTAACCCTAACCCTAACCCTAACCCTAACCCTAACCCTAACCCTAACCCTAACCCTAACCCTAACCCTAACCCTAACCCTAACCCTAACCCTAACCCTAACCCTAACCCTAACCCTAACCCTAACCCTAACCCTAACCCTAACCCTAACCCTAACCCTAACCCTAACCCTAACCCTAACCCTAACCCTAACCCTAACCCTAACCCTAACCCTAACCCTAACCCTAACCCTAACCCTAACCCTAACCCTAACCCTAACCCTAACCCTAACCCTAACCCTAACCCTAACCCTAACCCTAACCCTAACCCTAACCCTAACCCTAACCCTAACCCTAACCCTAACCCTAACCCTAACCCTAACCCTAACCCTAACCCTAACCCTAACCCTAACCCTAACCCTAACCCTAACCCTAACCCTAACCCTAACCCTAACCCTAACCCTAACCCTAACCCTAACCCTAACCCTAACCCTAACCCTAACCCTAACCCTAACCCTAACCCTAACCCTAACCCTAACCCTAACCCTAACCCTAACCCTAACCCTAACCCTAACCCTAACCCTAACCCTAACCCTAACCCTAACCCTAACCCTAACCCTAACCCTAACCCTAACCCTAACCCTAACCCTAACCCTAACCCTAACCCTAACCCTAACCCTAACCCTAACCCTAACCCTAACCCTAACCCTAACCCTAACCCTAACCCTAACCCTAACCCTAACCCTAACCCTAACCCTAACCCTAACCCTAACCCTAACCCTAACCCTAACCCTAACCCTAACCCTAACCCTAACCCTAACCCTAACCCTAACCCTAACCCTAACCCTAACCCTAACCCTAACCCTAACCCTAACCCTAACCCTAACCCTAACCCTAACCCTAACCCTAACCCTAACCCTAACCCTAACCCTAACCCTAACCCTAACCCTAACCCTAACCCTAACCCTAACCCTAACCCTAACCCTAACCCTAACCCTAACCCTAACCCTAACCCTAACCCTAACCCTAACCCTAACCCTAACCCTAACCCTAACCCTAACCCTAACCCTAACCCTAACCCTAACCCTAACCCTAACCCTAACCCTAACCCTAACCCTAACCCTAACCCTAACCCTAACCCTAACCCTAACCCTAACCCTAACCCTAACCCTAACCCTAACCCTAACCCTAACCCTAACCCTAACCCTAACCCTAACCCTAACCCTAACCCTAACCCTAACCCTAACCCTAACCCTAACCCTAACCCTAACCCTAACCCTAACCCTAACCCTAACCCTAACCCTAACCCTAACCCTAACCCTAACCCTAACCCTAACCCTAACCCTAACCCTAACCCTAACCCTAACCCTAACCCTAACCCTAACCCTAACCCTAACCCTAACCCTAACCCTAACCCTAACCCTAACCCTAACCCTAACCCTAACCCTAACCCTAACCCTAACCCTAACCCTAACCCTAACCCTAACCCTAACCCTAACCCTAACCCTAACCCTAACCCTAACCCTAACCCTAACCCTAACCCTAACCCTAACCCTAACCCTAACCCTAACCCTAACCCTAACCCTAACCCTAACCCTAACCCTAACCCTAACCCTAACCCTAACCCTAACCCTAACCCTAACCCTAACCCTAACCCTAACCCTAACCCTAACCCTAACCCTAACCCTAACCCTAACCCTAACCCTAACCCTAACCCTAACCCTAACCCTAACCCTAACCCTAACCCTAACCCTAACCCTAACCCTAACCCTAACCCTAACCCTAACCCTAACCCTAACCCTAACCCTAACCCTAACCCTAACCCCTAACCCTAACCCTAACCCTAACCCTAACCCTAACCCTAACCCTAACCCTAACCCTAACCCTAACCCTAACCCTAACCCTAACCCTAACCCTAACCCTAACCCTAACCCTAACCCTAACTGGTCCCCTGACTGTTAGAAATACTTAAAATAGAACGTTATAATAAAACCTGTCTTGTTTAATATATAATGTCTACGTTATGCATTTTCAAATGATACTTATATTTCAAACGTTTGATAATAAAGATAGGATGGATTTGCTTTCTTGATTGAGTAATGTTACAATTGTTGTTACAATTAACAACGGTTTTTTTAATTCATAGTCAATACGCATATATGAAAAATATTAAAACTTTACCTTTAGCACATGTTTACTGTTCATTTCCAAGATGGCGGATGATGCTTTTGTATATCACATGACTTAAGGGACATAACTCTGTATTAACAGGCTCATCCTAACCCAGGCTCATCTTCGTATTAAGTATATACCCCTAACCCTAACCCTAACCCAGGCTCATCTTAGTACCTAACCCTAACCCTAACCCTAACCCTAACCCTATCTAGGTTATGGGTCTTGGGTTATAGTTCACATGGGTCATGGGTTTACGTGGGTTATGGTTCATGGGTCATGGGTTAACCTGGGTCATGGGTTATAGGTATACCTAGGTTATGGGTGATGGGTTTACCTAGGTTATTATTAATGGGTATACCTAGGTCATGGGTTATGGTTATACCTAGGTTGTGGGTCATGGGTTATAGGTTTACTTGGGTCATAGATTAAAGGTTTATCTAGGTTATGGGTCATGGGTTATGGGTTAACATGGGTCATGGGTCATGGGTTATGGTTCATGGGTTATGGTTCATGGGTTATGGTTCATGGGTTATGGTTCATGGGTCATGGGTTTACCTGGGTCATGGGTTTACCTGGGTCATGGGTTATAGGTATACTTAGGTTATGGGTGATGGGTTTACCTAGTTTATTATTAATGGGTATACCTAGGTTATGGGTTATGGGTATACCTAAGTTATGGGTCATGGGTTATAGGCTTATTTGGGTCATTGATTAAAGGTTTATCTAGGTTATGGGTCATGGGTTATGGGTTAACATGGGTCATGGGTCATGGGTTTACGTGGGTAATGGTTCATGGGTCATGGGTTTACCTGGGTCATGGGTTATAGGTATACCTAGGTTTTGGGTGATAGGTTTACCTAGTTCATTATTAATGGGTATACCTAGGTTATGAGTCATGGGTTATAGGTTTACTTGGGTCATTGATTAAAGGTTTATCTAGGTTATGGGTCATGGGTTATGGGTTAGCATGGGTCATGGGTCCTGGGTTTACGTGGGTAATGGTTCATGGGTCATGGGATATAGGCTTACTTGGGTCATTGATTAAAGGTTTATCTAGGTTATGGGTCATGGGTTATGGGTTAACATGGGTCATGGGTCATGGGTTTACCTGGGTCATGGGTGATAGTTATACCTAGGTTATGGGTGATAGGTTTACCTAGTTCATTATTAATGGGTATACCTAGGTTATGGGTTATGGGTATACCTAGGTTATGGGTCATGGGTATACCTAGGTTATGGGTGATAGGTTTACCTAGTTCATTATTAATGGGTATACCTAGGTTATGGGTTATGGGTATACCTAGGTTATGGGTCATGGGTTATAGGTTTACTTGGGTCATTGATCAAAGGCTTATCTAGGTTATGGGTCATGGGTTATGGGTTAACATGGGTCATGGGTCATGGGTTGACGTGGGTATTGGTTCATGGGTCATGGTTTACCTGGGTCATGGGTTATAGGTATACCTAGGTTATGGGTGATGGGTTTACCTAGTTTATTATTAATGGGTATACCTAGGTTATGGGTTATGGGTATACCTAGGTTATGGGTTATGGGTATACCGAGGTTATGGGTTATGGGTATACCTAGGTTATGGGTCATGGGTTATAGGTTTAAAAAAATAAAATCATCATATCTGGGTTGTTTCTTAGCCGATTTTAAAAAGTAAATGTGTTCCGAAAAGCTCAGAACATGCTCTTTCTAATGATGCCATATTCCAGGCTGTAAAAAGTCAAATTTGTTTCATATGTTTTTAAGCAATCTCGATAAACGCCTACGTTTTTACACTAATAACTCCTTTCTTATGGGTTCACATGGGTCATGGGTTTACGTGGGTTATGGTTTATGGGTCATGGGTATACCTGGGTTATGGGTTATGGGTATACATAGTTTATGGGTAATGGGTATACCTAGGTTATGGATTTTGGGTTTACCCATGCTATCCTCATAAGGTTTTTTTCTAAATAGGCAACGGATTATATATTGTGTTTAGTAAGTATATTCATTATTTGAGGTCGAAAATTTTCAATGTTTCTGAAATTATAGCGTGTAGTGCAATTAAAAAAGTTTTATTGGCGGAAATAAAATTACATGCCTTAGAAATACTTAAGATAGACTGTTATAATAAAACCTGTCTTGTTTAATATATAATGTCTACGTTATGCATTTTCAAATGATACTTATATTTCAAACGTTTGATAATAAAGATAGGATGGATTTGCTTTCTTGATTGAGTAATGTTACAATTGTTGTTACAATTAACAACGTTTTTTTTTAATTCATAGTCAATACGCATATATGAAAAATATTAAAACTTTACCTTTAGCACATTTTTACTGTTCATTTCCAAGATGGCGGATGATGCTTTTGTATATCACATGACTTAAGGGACATAACTCTGTATTAACAGGCTCATCCTAACCCAGGCTCATCTTCGTATTAAGTATATACCCTAACCCTAACCCTAAACCCTAACCCTAACCCTAACCCTAACCCTAACCCTAACCCTAACCCTAACCCTAACCCTAACCCTAACCCTAACCCTAACCCAAACCCTAACCCTAACCCTAACCCTAACCCTAACCCTAACCCTAACCCTAACCCTAACCCTAACCCTAACCCTAACCCTAACCCTAACCCTAACCCTAACCCTAACCCTAACCCTAACCCCTAACCCTAACCCTAACCCTAACCCTAACCCTAACCCTAACCCTAACCCTAACCCTAACCCTAACCCTAACCCTAACCCTAACCCTAACCCTAACCCTAACCCTAACCCTAACCCTAACCCTAACCCCTAACCCTAACCCTAACCCTAACCCTAACCCTAACCCTAACCCTAACCCTAACCCTAACCCTAACCCCTAACCCTAACCCTAACCCTAACCCTAACCCTAACCCTAACCCTAACCCTAACCCTAACCCTAACCCCTAACCCTAACCCTAACCCTAACCCTAACCCTAACCAAACCCTAACCCTAACCCTATCTAGGTTATGGGTCTTGGGTTATAGTTCACATGGGTCATGGGTTTACGTGGGTTATGGTTCATGGGTCATGGGTTAACCTGGGTCATAGGTTATAGGTATACCTAGGTAATGGGTGATGGGTTTACCTAGGTTATTATTAATGGGTATACCTAGGTTATGGGTTATGGTTATACCTAGGTTATGGGTCATGGGTTATAGGTTTACTTGGGTCATAGATTAAAGGCTTATCTAGGTTATGGGTCATGGGTTATGGGTTAACATGGGTCATGGGTCATGGGTTATGGTTCATGGGTTATGGTTCATGGGTCATGGGTTTACCTGGGTCATGGGTTTACCTGGGTCATGGGTTATAGGTATACTTAGGTTATGGGTGATGGGTTTACCTAGTTTATTATTAATGGGTATACCTAGGTTATGGGTTATGGGTATACCTAGGTTATGGGTCATGGGTTATAGGCTTATTTGGGTCATTGATTAAAGGTTTATCTAGGTTATGGGTCATGGGTTATGGGTTAACATGGGTCAAGGGTCATGGGTTTACGTGGGTAATGGTTCATGGGTCATGGGTTTACCTGGGTCATGGGTTATAGGTTTACCTGGGTCATGGGTGATAGGTTTACCTAGTTCATTATTAATGGGTATACCTAGGTTATGGGTCATGGGTTATAGGTTTACTTGGGTCATTGATTAAAGGTTTATCTAGGTTATGGGTCATGGGTTATGGGTTATTATGGGTCATGGGTCCTGGGTTTACGTGGGTAATGGTTCATGGGTCATGGGTTATAGGCTTACTTGGGTCATTGATTAAAGGTTTACCTAGGTTATGGGTCATGGGTTATGGGTTAACATGGGTCATGGGTCATGGGTTTACCTGGGTCATGGGTTATAGGTATACCTAGGTTATGGGTGATAGGTTTACCTAGTTCATTATTAATGGGTATACCTAGGTTATGGGTTATGGGTATACCTAGGTTATGGGTCATGGGTTATAGGTTTACTTGGGTCATTGATTAAAGGTTTATCTAGGTTATGGGTCATGGGTTATGGGTTAACATGGGTCATGGGTCATGGGTTTACGTGGGTAATGGTTCATGGATCATGGTTTACCTGGGTCATGGGTTATAGGTATACCTAGGTTATGGGTGATGGGTTTACCTAGATTATTATTAATGGGTATATCTAGGTTATGGGTTATGGGTATACCTAGGTTATGGGTCATGGGTTATAGGTTTAAAAAAATAAAATCTTCATATCTGGGTTGTTTCTTAGCCGATTTTAAAAAGTAAATGTGTTCCGAAAAGCTCAGAACATGCTCTTTCTAATGATGCCCTATTCCAGGCTGTAAAAAGTCAAATTTGTTTCAAATGTTTTTAAGCAAATTCGATAAACGTCTACGTTTTTACACTAATAACTCCTTTCTTATGGGTTCACATGGGTCATGGGTTTACGTGGGTTATGGTTTATGGGTCATGGGTATACCTGGGTTATGGGTTATGGGTATACATAGTTTATTGGTAATGGGTATACCTAGGTTATGGATTTTGGGTTTACCCATGCTATCCTCATAAGGTTTTTTCTAAATAGGTAACGGATTATCTTTTGTGTTTAGTAAGTATATTCATTATTTGAGGTCGAAAATTTTCAATGTTTCTGAAATTATAGCGTGTAGTGCAATTACAAAAGTTTTATTGGCGGAAATAAAATTCCATGCCTTAGAAATACTTAAAATAGAACGTTATAATAAAACCTGTCTTGTTTAATATATAATGTCTACGTTATGCATTTTCAAATGATACTTATATTTCAAACGTTTGATAATAAAGATAGGATGGATTTGCTTTCTTGATTGAGTAATGTTACAATTGTTGTTACAATTAACAACGGTTTTTTTAATTCATAGTCAATACGCATATATGAAAAATATTAAAACTTTACCTTTAGCACATGTTTACTGTTCATTTCCAAGATGGCGGATGATGCTTTTGTATATCACATGACTTAAGGGACATAACTCTGTATTAACAGGCTCATCCTAACCCAGGCTCATCTTCGTATTAAGTATATACCCCTAACCCTAACCCTAACCCAGGCTCATCTTAGTACCTAACCCTAACCCTAACCCTAACCCTAACCCTATCTAGGTTATGGGTCTTGGGTTATAGTTCACATGGGTCATGGGTTTACGTGGGTTATGGTTCATGGGTCATGGGTTAACCTGGGTCATGGGTTATAGGTATACCTAGGTTATGGGTGATGGGTTTACCTAGGTTATTATTAATGGGTATACCTAGGTCATGGGTTATGGTTATACCTAGGTTGTGGGTCATGGGTTATAGGTTTACTTGGGTCATAGATTAAAGGTTTATCTAGGTTATGGGTCATGGGTTATGGGTTAACATGGGTCATGGGTCATGGGTTATGGTTCATGGGTTATGGTTCATGGGTTATGGTTCATGGGTTATGGTTCATGGGTCATGGGTTTACCTGGGTCATGGGTTTACCTGGGTCATGGGTTATAGGTATACTTAGGTTATGGGTGATGGGTTTACCTAGTTTATTATTAATGGGTATACCTAGGTTATGGGTTATGGGTATACCTAATTTATGGGTCATGGGTTATAGGCTTATTTGGGTCATTGATTAAAGGTTTATCTAGGTTATGGGTCATGGGTTATGGGTTAACATGGGTCATGGGTCATGGGTTTACGTGGGTAATGGTTCATGGGTCATGGGTTTACCTGGGTCATGGGTTATAGGTATACCTAGGTTTTGGGTGATAGGTTTACCTAGTTCATTATTAATGGGTATACCTAGGTTATGAGTCATGGGTTATAGGTTTACTTGGGTCATTGATTAAAGGTTTATCTAGGTTATGGGTCATGGGTTATGGGTTAGCATGGGTCATGGGTCCTGGGTTTACGTGGGTAATGGTTCATGGGTCATGGGATATAGGCTTACTTGGGTCATTGATTAAAGGTTTATCTAGGTTATGGGTCATGGGTTATGGGTTAACATGGGTCATGGGTCATGGGTTTACCTGGGTCATGGGTTATAGTTATACCTAGGTTATGGGTGATAGGTTTACCTAGTTCATTATTAATGGGTATACCTAGGTTATGGGTTATGGGTATACCTAGGTTATGGGTCATGGGTATACCTAGGTTATGGGTGATAGGTTTACCTAGTTCATTATTAATGGGTATACCTAGGTTATGGGTTATGGGTATACCTAGGTTATGGGTCATGGGTTATAGGTTTACTTGGGTCATTGATCAAAGGCTTATCTAGGTTATGGGTCATGGGTTATGGGTTAACATGGGTCATGGGTCATGGGTTGACGTGGGTATTGGTTCATGGGTCATGGTTTACCTGGGTCATGGGTTATAGGTATACCTAGGTTATGGGTGATGGGTTTACCTAGTTTATTATTAATGGGTATACCTAGGTTATGGGTTATGGGTATACCTAGGTTATGGGTTATGGGTATACCGAGGTTATGGGTTATGGGTATACCTAGGTTATGGGTCATGGGTTATAGGTTTAAAAAAATAAAATCATCATATCTGGGTTGTTTCTTAGCCGATTTTAAAAAGTAAATGTGTTCCGAAAAGCTCAGAACATGCTCTTTCTAATGATGCCATATTCCAGGCTGTAAAAAGTCAAATTTGTTTCATATGTTTTTAAGCAATCTCGATAAACGCCTACGTTTTTACACTAATAACTCCTTTCTTATGGGTTCACATGGGTCATGGGTTTACGTGGGTTATGGTTTATGGGTCATGGGTATACCTGGGTTATGGGTTATGGGTATACATAGTTTATGGGTAATGGGTATACCTAGGTTATGGATTTTGGGTTTACCCATGCTATCCTCATAAGGTTTTTTTCTAAATAGGCAACGGATTATATATTGTGTTTAGTAAGTATATTCATTATTTGAGGTCGAAAATTTTCAATGTTTCTGAAATTATAGCGTGTAGTGCAATTAAAAAAGTTTTATTGGCGGAAATAAAATTACATGCCTTAGAAATACTTAAGATAGACTGTTATAATAAAACCTGTCTTGTTTAATATATAATGTCTACGTTATGCATTTTCAAATGATACTTATATTTCAAACGTTTGATAATAAAGATAGGATGGATTTGCTTTCTTGATTGAGTAATGTTACAATTGTTGTTACAATTAACAACGTTTTTTTTTAATTCATAGTCAATACGCATATATGAAAAATATTAAAACTTTACCTTTAGCACATTTTTACTGTTCATTTCCAAGATGGCGGATGATGCTTTTGTATATCACATGACTTAAGGGACATAACTCTGTATTAACAGGCTCATCCTAACCCAGGCTCATCTTCGTATTAAGTATATACCCTAACCCCAACACTAACCCTAACCCTAACCCAGGCTCATCTTCGTATTAAGTATATACCCTAACCCTAACCCTAACCCTAACCCTAACCAAACCCTAACCCTAACCCCAACCCTAACCCTAATCCTAACCCTAACCCTAACCCTATCTAAGTTATGGGTCTTGGGTTATAGTTCACATGGGTCATGGGTTTACGTGGGTCATGGTTCATGGGTCATGGGTTAACCTGGGTCATGGGTTATAGGTATACCTAAGTTATGGGTGATGGGTTTACCTAGGTTATTATTAATGGGTATACCTAGGTGATGGGTTATGGTTATACCTAGGTTATGGGTCATGGGTTATAGGTTTACTTGGGTCATAGATTAAAGGTTTATCTAGGTTATGGGTCATGGGTTATGGGTTAACATGGCTCATGGGTCATGGGTTATTGTTCATGGGTTATGGCTCATGGGTCACGGGTTTACCTGGGTCATAAGTTATAGGTATACTTAGGTTATTGGTGATGGGTTTACCTAGTTTATTATAAATGGGTATACCTAGGTTATGGGTTATGGGTATACCTAGGTTATGGGTCATGGGTTATAGGCTTATTTGGGTCATTGATTAAAGGTTTATCTAGGTTATGGGTCATGGGTTATGGGTTAACATGGGTCATGGGTCATGGGTTTACGTGGGTAATGGTTCATGGGTCATGGGTTTACCTGGGTCATGGGTTATAGGTATACCTAGGTTATGGGTGATAGGTTTACCTAGTTCATTATTAATGGGTATACCTAGGTTATGGGTCATGGGTTATAGGTTTACTTGGGTCATTGGTTAAAGGTTTATCTAGGTTATGGGTCATGGGTTATGGGTTAACATGGGTCATGGGTCCTGGGTTTACGTGGGTAATGGTTCATGGGTCATGGGTTATAGGCTTACTTGGGTCATTGATTAAAGGTTTATCTAGGTTATGGGTCATGGGTTATGGGTTAACATGGGTCATGGGTCATGGGTTTACCTGGGTCATGGGTTATAGGTATACCTAGGTTATGTGTGATAGGTTTACCTAGTTCATTATTAATGGGTATACCTAGGTTATGGGTTATGGGTATACCTAGGTTATGGGTCATGGGTTATAGGTTTACTTGGGTCATTGATTAAATGTTTATCTAGGTTATGGGTCATGGGTTATGGGTTAACATGGGTCATGGGTCATGGGTTTACGTGGGTAATGGTTCATGGGTCATGGTTTACCTGGGTCATGGGTTATAGGTATACCTAGGTTATGGGTGATGGGTTTACCTAGTTTATTATTAATGGGTATACCTAGGTTATGGGTTATGGGTAGCCGATTTTAAAAAGTAAATGTGTTCCGAAAAGCTCAGAACATGCTCTTTCTAATGATGCCCTAATCCAGGCTGTAAAAAGTCAAATTTGTTTCATATGTTTTTAAGCAATCTCGATAAACGCCTACGTTTTTACACTAATAACTCCTTTCTTATGGGTTCACATGGGTCATGGGTTTACATGGGTTATGGTTTATGGGTCATGGGTTAACCTGGGTCATGGGTTATAGGTATACCTAGGTTATGGGTGATGGGTTTACCTAGGTTATTATTAATGGGTATACCTAGGTTATGGGTTATGGTTATACCTAGGTTGTGGGTCATGGGTTATAGGTTTACTTGGGTCATAGATTAAAGGTTTATCTAGGTTATGGGTCATGGGTTATGGGTTAACATGGGTCATGGGTCATGGGTTATGGTTCATGGGTTATGGTTCATGGGTAATGGGTTTACCTGGGTCATGGGTTATAGGTATACTTAGGTTATGGGTGATGGGTTTACCTAGTTTATTATTAATGGGTATACCTAGGTTATGGGTTATGGGTATACCTAGGTTATGGGTTATGGGTATACCTAGGTTATGGGTCATGGGTTATAGGCTTATTTGGGTCATTGATTAAAGGTTTATCTAGGTTATGGGTCATGGGTTATGGGTTAACATGGGTCATGGGTCATGGGTTTACGTGGGTAATGGTTCATGGGTCATGGGTTTACCTGGGTCATGGGTTATAGGTTTATAGGTATACCTAGGTTATGGGTGATAGGTTTACCTAGTTCATTATTAATGGGTATACCTAGGTTATGGGTCATGGGTTATAGGTTTACTTGGGTCATTGATGAAAGGTTTATCTAGGTTATGGGTCATGGGTTATGGGTTAACATGGGTCATGGGTCCTGGGTTTACGTGGGTAATGGTTCATGGGTCATGGGTTATAGGCTTACTTTGGTCATTGAGTAAAGGTTTATCTAGGTTATGGGTCATGGGTTATGGGCTAACATGGGTCATGGGTCATGGGTTTTCCTGGGTCATGGGTTATAGGTATACCTAGGTTATGGGTGATAGGTTTACCTAGTTCATTATTAATGGGTATACCTAGGTTATGGGTTATGGGTATACCTAGGTTATGGGTCATGGGTTATAGGTTTACTTGGGTCATTGATTAAAGGTTTATCTAGGTTATGGGTCATGGGTTATGGGTTAACATGGGTAATGGATCATGGGTTTACGTGGGTAATGGTTCATGGGTCATGGTTTACCTGGGTCATGGGTTATAGGTATACCTAGGTTATGGGTGATGGGTTTACCTAGTTTATTATTAATGGGTATACCTAGGTTATGGGTTATGGGTATACCTAGGTTATGGGTTATGGGTATACCGAGGTTATGGGTCATGGGTTATAGGTTTAAAAAAAAATCATCATATCTGGGTAGTTTCTTAGCCGATTTTAAAAAGTAAATGTGTTCCGAAAAGCTCAGAACATGCTCTTTCTAATGATGTATCTTTGTTTCTCACTCTACCTTTAATATCTCATCATCAACTCATGTTCATTAAATTATCCTTCTCATATTCGTCGCCCTTATATAACCTCTATAGCGTTAAAAGGGTGTAACTCAACTCATTTACCACCTAACTTGAATACGTCATATATCATCTTTTGTTACTTTTTGCAGTTATAGAACATGAACTTTCCTCTTGGGGGACATTATGTGTATGCCTAGTTTTTTTTGGCGGCAACGCATTGAAGTAAAAATCAAAAGTAGAAAAAAGTTCATTTTGATTACAGATAAGTATAACACAAATATCTAGAATGTAGAAACTCTTTTATAATGTTCGAGAACTTTGTTTAAAAAAAAAAGAACACAAAATATTGAAGGTATGTCTTTGTAGTGTATATCTATTGTTATTATGTTAAATGAAAAATATTTGTTAATTAATTGTTATTACGACGAGCTCTCAACTGTTCCAGTCTGTGAATAAGGAAAGCGAATTGGCGGTTCTTATCATCGTTTAAGTATTGTGCTCTTCTTTGAAGGTTTGTTTTTATGTCAGTCCTCTTCATGTTCCTATTGGTTTTTAATGCTATAAGCTTGGCTTTTGACATAAGCCTCCTTCGCTGTAATTCATGTTCTCTCATTCTCCTTGAATTATCTAACTGACTACGCATGGCTCTTTTGTGGTTTTTATTTTTGCCTGCTGAACGACTGGGCATTATCCTTTCGTGTATTCTTGCATCAACGCCTGGACTTCTAGGACTGTTATTCCCTGCTCTACCAAATTGCTGTCGTCTTGAAAAACTTCCATCTACCATAGCTTAAAAAAATATACAGCATGTACTTTTCTGGTCGCTTAAAAAAACAAAAATTATATAAAGATTTATTTAAAATTAATGACCTCATCTTTATTTACTTGCTCCACGCCATTCATCTGTATCTTGATTTCTCTTAAGTGATCCTATCTAAGTAGGGGCGTTGCAATAATACCTTCCATATTCTATTAACGTAACAATCGAAGATTTAACCAATGACAAAGTTTTATATACCTGGGCACGTGGGGAATTTTACTACGACTTGAAATAATTGTCACGTCATAACAAACCTGTCTCTAGTGACGACATAAAATTGTCCAGTCATAAACTTGATGCACTCAGAAAGTCACTAATATTGGTTGACAATGTTGTTCATTTAAAGGTAGCGCGTGCAAAATTTATTATGACATTGTGCGACCCGGCTTATATATGGAAGGATTAATTAATCTTCTTTATAATTTTTCCAACCACTATTGTCTCAGTTACCGGCCTTTAGACCGAGGTCATAAGAAAACACGTCTCACATAGTCTCTGAAAAGTGTTTTTATATCAGCAATTGTTTGAATTATGACACATTTTTATTTGGTTTTTGCTTATATTTTGCTTCTTTTTCTGTTGTTAAAATAATCACCTCTATTGCACAATCATATCTCAAAGTCACCCTGTGCTTTTACTATTGGACCAAACGATCGAGGGAGTAACTGTGCTATTAGAACTGCTAGATTTCAAAATTTACTTTGCAATGCCTGTACCAAGTCAGGAAAATTCCGTTCTTTGAAATTTAAGCTTTGTAATAACATCATTTTGTCATTGTTCGCTTATGCTTATTTGATCTACAGGTATGATGCACGGGATTTACATACACCAGTAAAGGATGGTCTACTTTAACACTTAAAATAAGGTATAAGATAGTCTAGACATATGATAGGATCTACATGTACCAGTATAAGATGATCCACATGTACTTCTGTAATTCCAAGAAGGGATGGGATGCTCTACAGTCAAGACAGGATATACATGTACCGGTGAAGGGGGTCTACTTCAACACTTACAATAAGTGATAGGATTGTCTACAGGTATGATTGGATCTACATATACCACTATAGGATGGTTTACTTCAACACTTATAATATGGTATAGAATGACCTACAGGTATGATTGCATCTACATGTACCACTATAGGAGGTTCTAATTCTATAATTACATAGATATAGGATGGTCTTCACATATAAAAGGATCTACTTATACCAGTAAAGGAGGATTTACTTATATATGACAGTAGGCCACAATTAGGATTTTATCACAGTATTGATTTCCGAAGTGGTTTATGTGAACGTTTTTGCTAAATGCAAATGGTCTGGAAAGAACAATAAAAAATATGGACCCATTATATAAAAATCACGATCCACGGTTATGTTTTGAATGATACTTTTGAAAATCAATCCAAATGCCCAAAAAGCGTCGCTTTTGGCTGGGCATGGGGGCCAGCGGATTGGCCTAAATTTAAATGTGCTATTTTTAGATTTTTTTAATTTTGAACAATATTAGCGGAAAAAAGAGCCAAAATTGAATAGGTTTATTTGGCCATAAAAGAAAGGACAATTTTCGGGCTTTCATTTCATACATATTACGTTTCACCTGAACCGAAAGCGCGATTACTGTCAACGTTTAAAAAATAGGACAAAACCCCGATTTTAGCATATATTTGTACCCAAAT
>CAXARO010001728.1:0-29345 GCA_963971305.1 Arcuatula senhousia
AAATAAGATTAAGTGCCAATTCCTTGATTATTAAATCAGATAGGTTTTTAAGACAACAATTCTAAACAAGAAATTGTAAAGTTTGTAAAAACAAAATAGAGGAAGAAACACATATTTTAAATCCATCTAAGTATACCAAGTGAATAAAAAAGTGGAAACCATCCGAAAAAGCGTATTGAAAACAAAATCAGAACAGCAAATTTTAAATCTAAATATAAACCACGACTTATCAATTACTTTTAAACTGTGAATCATCATATTAGCATATGAACCTATTATTTGTAACGAACAATGAATTAACAGCTTTACCTTGTAGTCAAAAAGTTAGTTCTCTTGCAGATTTTCACAAAAGGTTTGAGAATATACTATAAATACTCCCTTATTTAGAACTTGTGTTTTCCTTCTCCAGCTATCGTTTCTCGTTATTGGTTGTTTCTTCAATACGTCATTTTTAAGATAACGTGGAATGGCTGGTGAACCTGGAGAAAGATCTTTTATTATGATTTTTTTTCTGGGCATAACGACTTCCGGTGCAAGAAAGAGCAATATATCAAAATAAATACTGCTTGGTTGTTTATTAACGATGGAATCTTGAATTCTGGAAATATTTGTACACATGTAAGAATATTTTTTTCATTCAATTGAAGTATTTACCGTTTATAAAGATATTAATGTTTTCATAATGTCACAATTTAAACGCTTTTGCATAAATGTATAGGGCAGCAAATCAGTTTGCCTGGTAAATTTCTGTCTAATTGAGGGATTTTTTTCCGGAAAAGCAATGAACTCGAAAATGACGTATTGTGAGGTTTTGTCCACCACAGCTATTTCTGATTGGTTCCCATGATACCAGATATTGAAACGGCCGAATATGAACATTCCCTGGACACTTTTGAACACTACACAAACATTGAAAGAATAAAAATTGAACAATATTTTTTTTCTTTGTAACTGATGCAAAAATGGACAATGGACATTCACTGAACAAGAAAGAAAAAACATTAACTGTACATTGACAAGTTTTTTAAGACAGGATTAAAGCGCTGTCATAGTTAAAAGATTAATACAGCTTGTCAATTGACAAAAATAGAATATTGACACCAATTGGACAAGACATAGAAAGACTATGTGCTGATAACATATTGTTTTTCACTTTCATGAAGTACCTTAAGTCCTGTAATCAAAACAAGAGGCCTTGTTAAACCTGTCAATTAAATTTTTATTAGCTAAACACAAAATTTTATTGAAAAATGCATCACCAGGAATAAGGTATAAACATAGAAAGTAGAGTGAATGAATGTTTTTTGACTAGTAGTGAATGAGTGAGTTTTGGTTTAACATCTTAGCAACACTGTATATGTTACATAAGGCTGGTAATAATGAAAGAAAATGAACATGAAACAATTATGAAAAATATAGGGGTTAGTGGATACTACGGGGCGGAATATTTAGTAGATGTTAATTATTTTACGGTCGACAAAGGGCTTTTTAAGTGCATAAAGCGTATCTTTCTCCCCACACGGTAATTTGACTGGTATAAACCCAAATCTGAAGACAAGAATGCAGCGTTGTGTTGTTCATAAAATTTTCTTGAGTTTAATATAAGCCGTACACGAAAACATCACCCAAAATAATAAAATAAAGATTACTTTTGTCTTTTTACCATTTTTCGAGAAGATGTGAAGCCAAGATCAGCAGTCTGTAAAGTTAAGATTCATTTCAGAATGATTTCAATATTAACATATTGATACCTGTCTTCTGCATATTGCGTTAAAAGTTTTAAAATTGTTTAAACTGGTTGAAACATTGTATCCTTTCTATGCAATCAAAGTATTTCATTTGTTCACTTGTAGATCTTCCATATTCTATAGGTATGTCCTTGATGTTAGTTTTTCTTTAAACAACTAAAACATGTTTTTTAAACACAGATAGGTACTGTTATTTTTCACAATTTAGTTATCAAAAACATTTTATTCTTTCTATGCAAAAAGAGTATTTCATTCGTAATCAAACTTCGTTTATATGTTTACCTAATACTTCTAGTATTTTTAGTACTATTAAAGAAGTAAAGTCAAATGTCTATACCTATCGCCTCTATTGGTGTGAACTATTTAAACGAGAACTATCAGCAATCTTAAAGTATTGTACTTTTAACTAGCCTAGCGGTTTTCAATGTTCGGTGTCCGGGAAAAAATTTATCGCGAATTATAATTAGTAAAAATTAGTGGACAAAACTGTGCTCAACTGATAACAGCTGAAGCAATTAAATTCTGCTTGACTTAACAAAAAGAACACAAAAATAGATTACATTACTATTATTGCAAACTATTATTTCTAATTAATATTACCCTCTTTGAAACGTTGGGGCATTTGAATGTCAAAATCCAAAAAAGACAAACTTTATGGTTATTTCACTAAGGAAAATAACACGAAGAAACATACAGCAAACAACACAAAACCACACATAAGTAACTGAATAGCAATCAACAAGTCGTAATGAGAGTCAGCTCTGGTGCTCCAAACCAAGCTCTGCTAAAAAAAATTCTGAAGAAGTTGAGCACAAAATACGTTTCACATTTTTTACTGTCCACGTTACTGCTAAGTGATATTTCTAGACCCATTTAAACAGATGTCCATCAACTGGTCCCGTCTCAAAGCAAGGCATCACGGAACTGTCATAAAGAAAACATTGCTGGCAACCTAACCCGGAAGTATCAAATCGAAAGTACCAGCAACCGGGATGCATAAGACAAATAAGGGCACAACTTGTGAGTGAACATCGTAAACCTGATCCAAGCTGATTCAGAGCGCTTAACTGTATACCGGTTTCATGTACGAAATAGCCGGTGGTCAGATTCGTCCTTAGAATAGCAGCAGTTGGAGTAGAATCTGTAATGAAATGAAAATGAAATGTAAGCATGTATACAGACACGACCAGACATTACATATGTGCCAACTTTACTAGAGAAATAAACGTGTTGACTGCCTAAACTTAACAGATGTCTTCTTTTTAGATTACAATAGGCAGACCATGAACCGGTCTAAGGTTAACTGTAATATCAAACTTGGTCCATGGTCTGCTTATTTGACCGCTCCTGCTAGTTAACTTTAGCCTAGAACCAACGTAAAGTTAGCTTAAGCAAAAGAGCAACCTAAACCTAACTTTAGCGAATGAACAACCTAAAGTAAACTTTAGGTCACTAGAGCAACCCCAGGTTTAGCGCGCTGAAGCCACAAGCGACCTTAAGTTTACCACGCTGATACCTAGAGCGACATTGAATAAAATCATTCGAGCTTGCAGGGCTAAAATAACTTTAGTGTAAAAATAATGAATCATGGTTAACTCAAGTTAACAAAAAAGCAACCAAAATGACTGCCTAAAGTTAACTTTTATATAGGTTATGCCTGGACCCATCTATATTATTTGATTTCTTTATTACACTAGATCTAGATGATCAAGACCAGCTAATAGACTAACACATTCTAAACAATTAAAAACAGTTATCTCTCATTTAGTTATCGATAAGTTAGCAATTGGTGTGTTATGTGTATTAAAAGGTCGTGGATATATAATCAAGTATTTCATAACCAATACTCTGGTTTTCTTTTTGTAGTTGAAACGGCACCAATGGAATTAGTAGAAGCCATTTCTAAACTTTGATATTATCACATGTATACACATTTATCTTTCTCTGATATTGGTTATTATACTCACAGGTAATGCCATATCTCCATACACCACTAGAGCCCCTTACTGAATTGACACCAATCCCACCAATCGATACGCCGGGCTTTGATGCAGTAAAGTACGTATTTATACCTTCAGTGTCCCCTGCTCCTAACTTTACAGTGCCGCCTGAGTCCCAGCTTAACCAAAATTCGGTAAATGCCGTACAATTTAGAGTTGGTCCTGTTTCGAGCCTTTGACGATAAAATGGACTTTCCCAAACAGTTATTTTTGTATTTGCATAGGAGCCGATGACAATCTCGTACAAAACATCGGTTAGATCTGAATTGTTAGCTAATAAAATTCCGGCATATCCACATGATTTTATCTGGAAAAGTCAGACTGACTGGATTGATGGATCAACACTTTTGTTTATAAGTGGAGTATAATAATCCGATATATCAGGGTAGGTATTCCAGTTTACATCCCCTGCATTTAGTGTCGTGAACTCCATGTCTGAAAATACATTCATAACTGATCAGGTCAACGAAACATTTATCAAATAAACATAGGAGTACCAGAGCCTCGATGGAATTTCGTAATTAAAATCCAAAAAGCCAAAGACAGAATCGGAAGACATACACTTTAAACAAAACAATGCTACCAACATACAAAAAGGACATATTATCAAATTTGTAAACATCACAAAACCTACACACACATGTCTATTTATGTATATAAAAATGTTTTATTTATTAAGAATATGCCAGAGACATTCGTGCGAAAACAAATCCTATAATACACTGACAGGATAACAACTGTATTACAAAGTAAGATGTTGTTTTCTGATAAAAATGTTTATTCAATCAGCCACATCATCTGAGAATCTTAATGAGTATTCTGACTTATTTTAAATGAATAAGTTATATTTGCCAAGCAGAATTCGTAGCAAAGTCTTATCTCGAAACGTAAAAACACTGACTCTATCAATTGGTAAAACAAAAATTAGAATGCTTCAGGATAAACTTACAACAGTCCAAGCTTGCACATGCTCGCAATAGCATAAACCATACCACAATTGGAGGTATCCTCATTTTTTGCTGTAAATATCACACATAAACAGTTATACCAGAATCACCCCCGTTTCATCAAATTTGATTTGTACCTGAAATGGACAAAAAATGACACTTTATCTCCTTAAATCGTGTAAGTACTTCATAAAGTGTAAATATAAACATTATATCAATGAAACCAATTTAAATATGAAATTGTTATCATTGAAAAAAATATAACAAGTTCAATTAACGCTTAATGAAAATTGACAATATTCGACCTGATTTTGCAATTAAGAATGGTGAAGAACAATATATTAGTAGATGTTTATTAGAGCTATTAAAAGCTGATTCATAAACTCGTTGGCTGTTCCTTGTTGTTTTTTTTTTTGTGTTTTTTCCCCCACTTACAAAATTTTATTTTACTATAGCTGTGAACAATTACATTTCTTGCTACAGCTTAGGTCGAAGGTTAATACATCATGTGATGCAGATTTTGCCATGTAATGTTCTATGCTCTTCATATTCATACAGTGTTTGGCATTTTCAATATTTTTGGTAGAGCGCCTCTGATGAGTCTTGAGACGAAACGCGCGTCAGGCGTAGCAAAATTTAATGTCTGGTACTTTGTTGTCATTTGTATTTCGAACACACGTGAAGGTTAGCACTGCTGGTGGAGTTTAAATTCCCCGAGGTTATCCCGCTCCGGCACCAACACTTTTGAGTTGGAGAATACATCAAAGCTTTAAATTATCCGTCTAAATTTCAAAATTGTCTAAACCCTAAGGTTCTTCCTACCCCAGACATAGGTTGAATATCTTAGTAATAATTTGGTTCCCCAGTTTGGTATTTTTGGTTATACTGTTCTATGCTCTTCGTATTCATACAGTGTTTGGCATTTTCAATATTTTTGGTAGAGCGCCTCCTCTGATGAGTCTTGAATAGACGAAACGCGCGTCAGGCGTAGCAAAATTTATTGTCTGGTACTTTGTTGTCATTTGTATTTCGAACACACGTGAAGGTTAGCACTGCTGGTGGAGTTTAGATTCCCCGAGGTTAGCCCGCTCCGGCACCAACACTTTTGAGTTGGAGAATACATCAACGCTTTAAATTATCCGTCTAAATTTCAAAATTGTCTAAACCCTAAGGTTCTTCCTACCCCAGACATAGGTTGAATATCTTAGTAATAATTTGGTTCCCCAGTTTGGTATTTTTGGTTATACTGTTCTATGCTCTTCATATTCATACAGCGTTTGGCATTTTCAATATTTTTGGTACAGCGCCTCTGATGAGTCTTGAATAGACGAAACGCGCGTCAGGCGTAGCAAAATTTATTGTCTGGTACTTTGTTGTCATTTGTATTTCGAACACACGTGAAGGTTAGCACTGCTGGTGGAGTTTAAATTCCCCGAGGTTAGCCCGCTCCGGCACCAACACTTTTGGGTTGGAGAATGCATCAAAGCTTTAAATTATCCGTCTAAATTTCAAAATTGTCTAAACCCTAAGGTTCTTCCTACCCCAGACATAGGTTGAATATCTTAGTAATAATTTGGTTCCCCAGTTTGGTATTTTTGGTTATACTGTTCTATGCTCTTCGTATTCATACAGTGTTTGGCATTTTCAATATTTTTGGTAGAGCGCCTCCTCTGATGAGTCTTGAATAGACGAAACGCGCGTCAGGCGTAGCAAAATTTATTGTCTGGTACTTTGTTGTCATTTGTATTTCGAACACACGTGAAGGTTAGCACTGCTGGTGGAGTTTAGATTCCCCGAGGTTAGCCCGCTCCGGCACCAACACTTTTGAGTTGGAGAATACATCAACGCTTTAAATTATCCGTCTAAATTTCAAAATTGTCTAAACCCTAAGGTTCTTCCTACCCCAGACATAGGTTGAATATCTTAGTAATAATTTGGTTCCCCAGTTTGGTATTTTTGGTTATACTGTTCTATGCTCTTCATATTCATACAGCGTTTGGCATTTTCAATATTTTTGGTACAGCGCCTCTGATGAGTCTTGAATAGACGAAACGCGCGTCAGGCGTAGCAAAATTTATTGTCTGGTACTTTGTTGTCATTTGTATTTCGAACACACGTGAAGGTTAGCACTGCTGGTGGAGTTTAAATTCCCCGAGGTTAGCCCGCTCCGGCACCAACACTTTTGGGTTGGAGAATGCATCAAAGCTTTACATTATCCGTCTAAATTTCAAAATTGTCTAAACCCTAAGGTTCTTCCTACCCCAGACATAGGTTGAATATCTTAGTAATAATTTGGTTCCCCAGTTTGGTATTTTTGGTTATACTGTTCTATGTTCTTCATATTCATACAGTGTTTGGCATTTTCAATATTTTTGGTAGAGCGCCTCTGATGAGTCTTGAATAGACGAAACGCGCGTCAGGCGTACATGTAGCAAAATTTATTGTCTGGTACTTTGTTGTCATTTGTATTTCGAACACACGTGAAGGTTAGCACTGCTGGTGGAGTTTAAATTCCCCGAGGTTAGCCCGCTCCGGCACCAACACTTTTGAGTTGGAGAATACATCAAAGCTTTAAATTATCCGTCTAAATTTCAAAATTGTCTAAACCCTAAGGTTCTTCCTACCCCAGACATAGGTTGAATATCTTAGTAATAATTTGGTTCCCCAGTTTGGTATTTTTGGTTATACTGTTCTATGCTCTTCATATTCATACAGTGTTTGGCATTTTCAATATTTTTGGTAGAGCACCTCTGATGAGTCTTGAATAGACGAAACGCGCGTCAGGCGTAGCAAAATTTATTGTCTGGTACTTTGTTGTCATTTGTATTTTATTATATCATATAGATTTAAATATTGATATTTTGTAGGGGTGCAATAAAGGGGGTGCGATATAGGGTAAGAGGTGCGATATAGGTAGTGTGCTTTGTCCTATAATGCATATTAAAAAAGACTATATTTATACTTAAATATATGATATATATACTATATCATTACTGTTCCATGTTGAATGTTGACTGAATAATTGTTCTTAACCAAAAAGGTTTTTTTCACATTTTAGGATTGGTTTTGAAACATACGTATTGTATTTGTTTAATCTATGGCCAATTGCAAAACGATGATCAGCACTCACTTGCCACATTGAAGGCGACTCACTCTTTTTTATTTCTGATTTTTTTTTAATTGTCGTTTTATTTTGGAATGTGACGCGTACACTTATTCTACATCTCACTATCTTCTATTTAAACCGAGATACCAAATGATATCATATTGAAAATGCCTCTTAACACTAGTACAGCCAGCATTGTCTTAAATGTCTAAAATTTCATTTGTCAAAATATATTTGTTTAAGATGCTATCGACTGCTGGCTGTTTTTCGTTGTGTTTTTTTTTAATTGTTGTCAATGTTGTATGTTGTTTCGCGTACACTTATTTCACATCTCATTATTTTCTATGTATGTAAACCAAGTGTTTTTTTACGATCGGAACACAATTATTTTGCTTTGCTTCTTGTTTGTTATAACTCATCTGTAACTTTCCAAACGTTACGGGTAAGAGGTAACTTCTATAATAAAGGTAGGAACATAACTATTGGGGTGTGCAATATATGAAGAATTTCAGGTGATCCATACATCATAAGGTGTACTTTCACAAATTAAAAATAGAATGAAACCCAGATTCCAAGCTTTGCCTCCGCACGACCCTATCTGTACATGTATTTGGTTAAATTGGTACATAGAATATTTCTACAACCTGCCAAGTTTTAGCATATTCAATGTTATTGCACCAGTTGTTATAGTTGCATCTTTATAGATAGTATACATGAATAGCTCACTTAAAATCCATCAGATATATATATGAATGGGTGTCGTTTTTAGCAGGCGTTTATGTTAATGGGGTGGGTAAAAAATACATGGGCGCACACCTGTACCCTAAAATACTTAGAGTAACCCCGTGCCAAACGATTAATTTAGTATGAATCAGTTCACATAAAGGATGACAATTTATATACAATACGACAAACCAATTATAGGGACGATGCGGGTAGGCGGTGATCGAGATATTGTGAAAGTTCGAATACGTTTACTAGACTAATTGTACGATGGCAACGTTGCCGCAATCGCGTTACAATGAAACTCAAGAAGTTTCGTTACTAAGGGACGGACCATTTAACTTGAAGTGGGGGGGGGGGTGGATTTTTGTTTTGACCAGAACACGATACTTTTAGTACATAAAAATTGCCATCGAACAATATTGTCACCTGAAGCGATAAACTGTTTTTAAATTGTCGAAACGCACATGAAAATGTAAACCATAATGAAAAGACTAATAATTTATCGTCAAAGAGTAAATTTTTGGTATTTCCACCTTTAGTACGAATGACTGCTGGTCACATACTGCCACTTTTGCGTCTAATTTCACGAGCAGCTATTTAAAAATGCCGCTATTCAAGGCAAAAATGTGATTTTAATCGAACGCTCAAACTCTTTTAATAATATACCGAAAAATTAAAACTGTCCAAGATCATGAATTTTTTTTTCAAATTATTGAAAATGACATATAGTCTGGCGTGCTTAATTTTTTTACTAGGCGTATATATTTTTCATAAACGTCTAAAAGAAGTAGCCAACGTATCAACGTATAATCATATCAGATTACAAGCGCTGATGGTCGGTCCAGTGATTTATCCGCTATTTTGATAGTAAATTATAGCCTATTGACTTTAATAACAATTATTTTATTTTAACATCATATTTCATGTAGTTGTGCACTATTTTAGAAATTTAAGTTTTTTATATATGATAGCGACAATAAGGAAAATCAGGCATTGAGCCGAATGCCTAGGCAATAAGCTAAGGCCTAGTCACTAAGGTTAATGCCTAAACTCTACCAGATATTAAGCTTAAAGACAAATGACTCATTTGTTATAAAACAGTTCATATTTTGATTTCGAAAGATAATTGTATTGGCTTTACAATAATACATTATTTTATGAAACTACTTTAAAAATCAATCATATTTATAAGTTAGAATAGATCAACCTAAAGTTCTGGTCGCTTATTCTCACATGTATTATTTCCCCTTCTGGTACAGCGTCAGTCTGATTTGATGCCAAACACAGAGAGAACATCAAATGTGGTCTTAAAATCATCCCTGCGCTAGCTGTTTTGCTGTTTGATATACGTGCGTTCGTAAGTACGTCCGTACATATGGCGTTATTGTCCAGGATAATCTCTGTAACCACTGGGTGTAAAAGGGTGAAAATTGGGTCATTGATTGCATTGTGGATGGGGACTGTGCCGAAGGTTTCGCAAATTGATAATGCCCCTAGGGACTGGGCTGCATAGGTAGTCTAAGGGCACATTTATCCTTCGGTACGCACCTCCTCCCAGGTTATTTGGAATACTGAACTGAAACTTGGCTAAGTAGTTGCCATATGGATGTAGATTCTGCAGAAGATTTTGAAATTTTGATAATGCCCCTAGGGGCTGGGCTGCATAGGTACAAATGTAATGAGTCTCATATCAGTACTAGTAATCCTCATTAAATTGGTTTGGTTCCCAGATACCGATAGTCTAATGCAACTTAGATTTGATATGGGTTTTTTTTTCTATGTGACATTTAAGGTAGAGAAGGACAGTGGTCATGTGACCTGCCCAAAATAAAATGAAATTTGAAAAATATCTTGAGATTTTTATGTTTTAAGGATCTTTATACCTATTTTAGGCGCATTTAATCAATATGATTAAAATTTGCATTCTAAAAGTAGTAAAATGTTTTAGCTAAAGTATGGTCAAGGGAGATAATTTGGCAAAAATCATGAAAAATCGTCGTTTTTGGCTCATATTTTTGCTTGTACGTAAAAATGAAGGGAAGAAACCCCACTTTAAATTGATTTAAGATGATGAAATGTTGCAAGATCTATAAAATATCAAAAAATTAGGGAAATCTATTTACAGGAAAAAAAGTAATGGAACATTTTTGTGTGTTTTTATGGGTTTTCCTATATAATTCTTATTAAAATATTGATACTTTAAATTGATATAACTCGAAAAGTAGGGAAGAAACCTATGAATTTTGAATCAAATTATGAAAGAGTACATCATTTTGGACATTTATGCCAATTTTGAAGAAAATCTATTGACAAATTAATTTTGGACCCAAGTGCCACGCTCTACCTTAAACCAAGAATACAGTTTCGCCATAAAAACTTAAAAGCTTCATGTTTTATTGAAAGAAGCGAAGAGACCTCGATGGGACATCCGAATGTCAACCGACCTACGCAAGTTCTCTAAAATACGTTATGTTTGAAAGTATCAGACGAACGGCATAACACTGACTGAAAAGAGTTCTCTAAATGAGTACTCAAACGATATTTACGGCATATTGCCGACTTACAAAATTCTTTCGGTTCGTGACAAAGAAAGACAGAAGTTGGTTATTTTGTTTCTTACCTTTGTATAGATATACGCAATACAAGGAAGCCAATGAATAAGACAACCTTACGTTTTAAATAAACACATTATAGATTGAAATGACATAAAAACATGTTAATACGGAGAATAATTATAGTAAAGAAACGATTCCCAGACCAATTATCATTACATTATCACGGTCGTTATACTTGTCCTGCGACAACATGTTTTCTACCGATGTTTCTGCTTGTTTTCTACCGATGTCCTAGATTTCTACCGATGTGATGATGAAAAAAACAAACTTGGCAGACGATTTTTTCCAAACAATGATACCCGGCAATTATGGCACTTATAAACAAGTTAGTTTAATTTACATTATTTTTTTTTAAGTCTGAACATAAAAAAAACAGTAAGGTATTGTTTATTTTGTCCAGCAAGCGACAATTTCCCTTTTTACAGATAATCATGAATATCTGTTTTAAGTTACCATTCACTGGGCTGAAATTTATTCTCTATGTTCTAAATTATCGTACCTTTTTAAAGACATTTCCCTTTTCATTACAAATGGTATAATTTTGATTTTTCGATCATTTTTCAAAACATTATGGTCCTGGTTTTCTAAAGATGTGTCCTGGTTTTCTACCGATGTGATATATTAAATGACATATCATCATGTTCATTACAAATTGTAAAACTGTATATTTTATTGCACATAATATTGATGATAAAAAGAATATGGCGGTTCATGACAATTGCGCGCGGCAAATGCTTAAAATAGGTAATTAAAATCTTAAACAAACTCAAAAACATTAAGGACTCGTATCGTTAATAAAATTATCATACAACATAAACACAATTTCTAATGTGACATGAACAATGGTCATATGACAGAAAGACAGTTCATTCTGTTTGCTCATGGCTGCCATTCCTTTCTTAACAGCCATTAGTTTAAATATAAATATACTTTATTGCATACAAACCCCAAAGGTCTACAAACACGAACAAACAAAAACAATGAACATATAATTATAGACACATAGTACAAATACAGCCAAAGAATGAAACAGTTGCATTTACAAATATGTGTGTACATGTAGTTGACAATTGTCGCAACTCAAATGATTGCTTTACAAAAGGGCAAAACATCCATATATTTGGATAAAGTACAACAATTTATTTTTCAATAGTGTCAGGCTGGTTAAAATTAGAATATTTTGATTGTATAAAGTCAATAAATGTTTTTCTTATATTATTATTAATTTTACAATAAAAAAGAAATGAGCTTCATCATCAATAATTTTACAGGATTTACACAGTCCTTGATCTCTTGGGATATTTTTATATCTACCAAGTTTAATCTCTAGATCTAAGCCCCATTTACATGCACAGTTTTACATACGTGTGCATTTTTACATACGTATGTAATTTTATACATGTGTGCAAATACTGCATGTAAATGCAAATACGTACGTATGTACATTTAATTATATAGTTTTTTGTATGTAAAGCACATTATTACAATTGTCTAATAAAAGAACTAGGCATTGATGGTAATACTTCCGCTAGTGCTACATACACACGGACTACATTTAACAAAGATGAAATCATAGCCAACCATAGCTCTTTTATGTCCTCTTTCAATATTCCAATGAAAGAGGAACATAAAGAGTTACCATATTTGTACTGGATACCTAAACTTCACAAAAATCTGTACAAAGAAAGGTATATAGCTGGATCTTCATCATGTTCAACTACAGAGCTGTCCGTTCATTTAACTAAAATCTTGTCTGCTGTCAAGGAAGGTCAACAAGCATACTGCGACACTATTTATAATCGTAGTGGAATTAACCATATGTGGATTTTGAAAAACTCAAAAGATTTGTTAGATCATTTTAAATCTAGATCATTTTCTGAGGTTCACTCTTTGAAAACGTTCGATTTTTCAACTTTATACACTACCTTGCCACACGAAAAACTAAAATGTCGCCTGAAAAAACTTCTCGAAAAAGCCTTTTCAAACTCAAGGAATTTTGTTGTTTTGGGTTATAATTCTACATTCTTTTCAAAAACATCTTTCAAAGATAAAATTTGTTACACACTGGAACAAGTTTGCAGTATTCTTGATTTCCTCATTGACAACATATTTGTCACCTTCGGACAAACTGTGCTCCTCTTCTCACCGATTTGTTTTTATACTCTTACGAGACTGAATTTCTTCAGGGACTCGTAAAGAACAAGAAGATGAAAGAGGCAAGGTCATTTAATCTTACATTCAGATATATTGACGATGTCCTTTCTGTCAATAACACTTCATTTGGTAGTTGGATTCCTTCAATATATCCTCCAGAATTGGAGATTAAAGAGACCACCGAATCTAATTGCTTTACGTCTTTCTTGGATTTGCACCTCGAATTTGACCCAGGTGGTCATCTCAGTACAAAAATTTACGATAAACGAGACGATATTAATTTTCAAATTATTAATTTTCCTAATCTACAGAGCAATATACCTACTTCTCCTGCTTACGGTGTTTATATTTCTCAACTTATTCGATATGCCAGAGCTTGCACACATTTCACAGATTTTTTTATCAGACACCGGTTTCTTCGTGACCGACTTTTGAAGCAGGGGTATAAGAAAATACGTCTCATACGATCACTAAAAAAATTCTTTCTTCGTTATCAGCCACTAGTAGAAAAGTTCAAAATTGAGTTAAAAGATATGATAGTTAATTGTTTTAATTAGTGTTTGACTGGTGTGCTGTACTGAGATGATCATATCAATATCCCTATTGTGTCTCACAACTATGTTGTGTTATAAGGTCATTACCGGATCCTAAGATCGCAATGGAAGAGGGAGGTTTGGCGCCATAAAACCTGGTTTAACCCACCATTTCGTTTGAAATGCCTGTACCAAGTCAGGACCATTGCGATCCACCAGTTCTCCGGTATGACTGATTCGTTTTTGTCATTTTCTCTGGACTATGAGATTGATCATTCAAGTTCGGTAGTTTTGTTATTACCTTTATTTACACATGGTGTAAATTTACATCACCTCAGGACCAGATGTAAATGTTTATGTGTAAATTTACATAGGCTGTTTTATTAAATTTTGAGCATGTAAACGCAATTTAAACAAATACATAGCTCGATTGTTCTCTTCCTGGAGAACTTGTGACCTTGACCTTTAAGCTATGTATTCTAGCATCCACAGGCATCACCCTTGCATTATAAGCTCTTCGACGTGTAAACTTCAGAAAATTTTATCAAGGCGTTAAAAAGTTATGCCTCTAAAACCAATATTTCTCTACAATTTCCAAGTTTTTCTGAACTTGTGACCTTCACCCTTACACAACTGTATTTCCCTAACACAATCGAGATCTTTCTTACCCCATAGGCTTAAGGTGCACATTTCTAAGTGTCAAAATACTTTGAGAACTAACATTACCACCTTTTCTAAGTTTTCCATAACTATTTACCTTGACCTTTGACATTTTGACCCAAAATCTATATGGTTCTCCCTTATTTGCTACGCTTGCAGTGTCCAAAAGCTACGATTTAAAGACCAAACTTGATAGAATGATGGTCGGACGAACGGAAATGTAAATTCTATAGTCTATATAATAAAACAGATGGGTATTGAGAAGAGCTAGAGCATGGTCACTCACATGCCTATGACCTATAATCGCTTGACAACATGATGAATTAATATACTCGTCAAAAAAAGTTACGCATAGATAGAAAATTTCCCTTATGTTTAATGCAAATCGAAACAATTTCAAAACATTATTGCCGAGCTATTCTGCAACCGATTTTCACGAAATAAAATCCAGTAAAAAGAAAACAAAATAGAGATTGTTTGTTTAATTTTGAGTAAAATCGTAACATCGCTGCTTTTTAAGATATTGCAAGTAGAACTTAAGTGTACATTTTACGATTCAATTTCCCGTTTAAATCAATGGAAAATGTTTCGTGAAAAACATTAGTCGTGTTCTACTCACAATCTCTTAAAAACCTTTAAAGTAAGGATTTTGGTCAAAATTAATCAAACAATCTTTGTTTTGTTTTCTTTTTACTGGATTTTATTTCGTGAAAATCGGTTGCAGAACAGCTCGGCAATAATGTTTTTAAAATGTTTCGATTTGCATTAAACGTACGGGGAATTTTCTATCCATGCGTAACTTTTTTTGAAGAGTATAGTTGTTTTATTACTGCATTGGATAAAGCATCAGGTATTGAACATGTTACATGTAATATCTAGCAAAAGGGTCAACTTTTATGACCGGAGACCCATATTGACAAAAGGAAAGAAAATCAGGCTAATTACACAAAGTTTTCTGCAATAGAGTTAGCTAGATTTTTATTATTCCTTATAACATATACATGTATCAATCTTAATTCAAAACTAAAGTTCTCTCAAAGACCGTGAAACTCTCTGTTTACAAGGACTAACCGTTTCAATTTCATCCATTAATGATTAAAGGTAATACCAAACTGGGATGGTCAATCTCATATAATCCAAGAAGAAAAGACAAACAAGGCAAATACATACCATAAAAATGTAAAAATTTAGTGCTTGCATGTAAATAGTCAAATTTTGAATTTTGTTACCATGATGATAACAAAAGAAAACTTTATAGGAGACCGTATGAGGGAAGCAGAGGTACCAATGGGGTATCCGAATGTCAAAAGTCAGAAAGGGCAGAGACAAAGCTAGTAAACACCAACAAGAACGGGACAAAAACAGGCAACATGTAAAACATGGATACACAAAATAACTGAATATCAATTAACAATATTAATCATAGTTTAGTACGTATTTTTTTACTATTAAAATTTTGAAGATTTAAATAGTCTGAAATATGAACATCAGACTTAAAGTATTTGAAGAGTCATCAAAGCCGGATATTTTATTTATTAAAAGTTCATAATATTATTCTTTAATAGTCTTTTTGTTTTCTCTTTTTAAGCTTGATTTAATTTCATTAAAAGATTTATTAACATTCTCAAAATTTTCATAATCTATTTCAAATTTCTTTGTTACAGATATAGCAAAACTATGCCAATTATACACACCCTCTATGTGGAGATTTTTATTTAAAATGAAAGCCTCTTTTACAAGAGGGTTTATATCTAAAGAGTTTATTTTAGCAAAATAGATGTAGCAAATTACCTGTACGTTAATAAAAGAGTCTAATGGTAATCTACCAAGTTCAGTTTTTGCAGCAATATAACATGCTGTTTTGCGCACACCCAGAACACTTTTACAAAATTTATTGTGTATTTTTTTTTAAAGCTGGCTTATAAGAAAATGATAGTATCAACAATTCTTCCACTTATATTAGATTTGTGAAGTGCTTAATAAAATGGGATATAATCCTCCATATACCATATTTCACTGTTATATCTAGAAATGTTGAGGCTGAGACAGTATGATGAAGCTTCACTTTAAAACACAAGCATTTATGGTGTATGAATGCCATTAAAACAACAAAATTGTGCAGTTATATGAATTTAAATCATCAGTAGAAAACAAGAACTCATCGGTAGAAAACACAGTAAAGAACATACCTAATCGGTAGAAAACCAGGACTTATCAAATTTTTAAACCTGTTAGTTATATGAAAAATCAAATGGCTCTTTTACAAATAAACGATCATTTATTGCATATTTTCAAATAGGATGAATTTACATGTTAAAAAACAAAAGTAATTTTTCATATTTCTAAAAAACAATCTGTAGAAAACAAGGATCATCGGTAGAAAACAAGCAGAAAAATCGGTAGAAAACATGTTGTCGCAGGACAAGTATAACGACCGTGATTATTGAAGTAATGAATAATTATAGAATGTATTACCTTTGGTGTTTGGTCCATCAATTATAACCATAGTTTTCTATTGCATAAAATAAATTCATGTAGAGATAAATAGGAGCATAGCAATTTTAAGTTATGAATTTTTTTTATTAGTTAGCAGTGTAGCGTTTATCAGAAACAAATTGAATCCCTTTATTACGAAACGGGTGAGTTACAACAAAATTACTTAATAGTTTATTAAAATGTTATCTACATTCTAATTTAAGTCAACAGTTTTTAAAAAGTTTTACAAATAAACAAGCCCTTTGAATTGCACCATATTCATTTTTTTAGACTCGAATACGCGTTAATTAGTCTGAAAGAGGCAAAATATGTTAAGTTGATGTGTATTTGTTAAATGATGTACCTGAAATAGAGCAAAGACCATGAGTTGTGCAGACACCGCCGTTTTATTATTATCCTTAACTCTAAGGTTTCTCCTATCACAGAACTAAGTTGATTCTAATTATTTGTTGGGTTCCAGTTAGGCATATTATGGTTTTATTTGTCTATGCTCTTCATATTCATATGGTCTTCGGCCTTTCAATAGCAATTTAATTTTTTGCTATGCTGGAGCTGTTTCCTTAAATGTTTTGACTAAACACTATTCCTTCTAACCATGTCGTTCTCTTAACGTTTATTTATCTGAACATTGATCAAATCAAACCTGGTTTAGCCTTTCAATCTAAATAAAATGTTTATCGGTACCATATCAAAACTACCACGGTCTTTACATCATGCGGTATGTAATAAATTGTCTATCTCGGACGTTGCCGAAATCAAGGTAAAGTTTCAGTTCCTTCTTGAATTTGAATTTGAATACTAGGATTGCACAATATATCCGTTCCGGACTTGACTCGTTATTTAGACGAGGTCAGGAAAACGACGTCATTCATGGGACAAAGGGAACGGCATTTTCTATCAACGATTCTTCTGTAATTATTCAACATATAGGGTAAAAATCATTTGTAACTGACAAATTAACCAACCATCAACATTTCCAACCAATAAAAAATCAATCTTGAACGAAAATAAAGAAATTACTTTCTTCGTCCATTAGCATGTTGGAACCAGTTTTTTTACAAGTTCCCCCTCTTTTTGCTAAATTGTGACCAATCCTGCAAATGCGCAACGCGTGTATTCATGGTTTGTCCCGCCCATGAAATCCATGGCAATAGATACTCTGCAAAAACATCATACATGTACGTCCATAGTTTCGTGTTCAACAATCTCAGTCAGTAGACTTATATTGGGATGTATACACACTATGCTGTATGGGAATATTTCTACAGGGAGCAAGTGTGGTCCAACTTTGGCGTTGTTGTCTGTACTATGTACGATCATTCCACAAATTATTACATGTATCATATATTTCAAAGAATATGGCTTTTATTGGAAAACATAACAATAATTTTTAAAGGATGATTTTCATTGTGTTTTTTTCTGATTTACCTGTTGTTGTGTGGGCTGTGTCGCTTACACTTATTCCAAATCTCACTATTTTCTATTTGTATGAATAATAACTTTGTTCGTGGTAAAGAAGAGGCAAAACAAAACCCCGAAGTAAATATCAATATAAGAAAAGAAACAGGTAATAAAAATGCAATACAAACCATTCATAATAATTTAAGAGGCGAAACCTCTCGATATCAAAACTTGAACTACACATAAACAAGAAACTAAATATGTTGTACATGAAACAGTACATTTATAATTCTTATGGCCCTGTCACACTATAACGTTTTAGACAACGTGTGCCGACGTTTTAGAATATATTTTCTACACGCTGGTGTGCGTTGCGTAAGTTTTGTACACGTTATTAACACGCTACAAACACGTTAGCGAACGTCAGCGTGCGTTGGTGATCGCCGAGTGCGTCGCAAATTTTTCAACATGCTTAAAATTTCCGACGTTCGCCAACGTGTTAGAAATAAATTATTCGAACGCTAGACATAAGTTAGAAGGACGTTATACACACGCTATGTGGTCGTTGTGCGCACGTTGAAATGCGTTTGACGAACGCTAAGCTAAATGGAAACGAACGTGTCTAGCGATAATGCAGCGCCAGTCTTACAACCAAGAAACCTATTCAACGTGTTCAAAACGTGTGCAGAGCGCACAGAGCGTCATTGTAACGAACGAGTAGCGTATCAATCCAGAATTTTATAAGTTAGATTGAATTACAAAGGGGAAAGTCAATTTCAAAAGCTTCAAATAATAATTTAAACCTGAAAAAAAAATCTTTTTACAAAAATAATGAATTAAGCAAAAAAAATCTTGAATATAACAAAGATAACTTAGATGGTCTGGAATTGAAAGTAATTCCTGCAATAGACCTGTCGTGTTTTTGGTGGACATTTTTTTGGTAGAAAAATACTCAAATACAACGAGTAACGACAGTCTAACTTCAATACTCATTTGAAATAATGTGTATTTTAAATATTCAATAAGCACACGCGGTTTTCTCTATTAAGGACATCCGTCATGCTGTTTGCGATCATTTAGGAATAGTCAAGTGCTATAAAAAGGATGCTAGGCAAAATCTACAGACCGATATTTCTTACATGTATATACTATTTGAGATTTTTAGAATTTGTTAACAAGTGCATGCATTCCTCTCTATATTTTTGACATATCAAAATATAAAATCACACTATATTTTATTCTTTTAGACTGAGTGCAAAAATTATCACTATTGGTTAAAAAACGGCTTTTAAATAATCATTCATTCATACTACTAGAACGCTGAAAACCAATATTTTTATAATGAAACTAAATTTCTATAATTATTAATTAATCCAGCAATACATTTAAGCCAGATAATAGATCTATTTGGGCTATTGTGAAATAATATTAAAGAAAATAACAGAAATCCTAGGTCTCCCTACCGAAAGAAAAAATTATAAGTTAGACTAACGCTATGAATACGTTCTGCAGTCGTCACACATGCGCTAGGCACACGTCAAGTACGCCGGACAAACGCTATAGATAAGTTTTGAATAAGTTTGTCGTGCGTTGCAGGTAGTTAGTCTGACGTTTTGTGGTCGTTCACCGAGATATTTTTGAAACTTTTTACAGCGGCTGCTAACGTGTTCCAACGTTTTAGTAAATCATTCGAACGTTCGGCACACGTTGGCTAAAACGTTATAGTGTGACAGGGCCATTAGAGGACAAAGAGAAAACAGATGCAAAACTATATTGAATTTCTTAGATTTACTTTTAATAATCAACGAGAGTAATAAATGAGTCGGCTTCAGAAAATATATCTATCAGAATAACTTATAAAACTTCTATAATTAGTGACAGTTAATGTTCTAACAGTTTGTTTAAATGTTTATGTAATATACATGATATACAAGTATGATTTAACATGGTTTGAAGTGAGACCGTAGCTATTCGGTCTATTCGAAATGATAAAACAGACATAGATGTCTATCAGATGTATCTTTTAATTTACAACAGGACTATAAACGTTATTGAGTCTGCAGGTCCAGTGTTATAATCGTGTATTAATCAACTTAATAGTCTAGAATTTTTATTTACATGCCAAATACGCCAAACTAATTGTCTGTTAGATTAGTCAATAAGTCAGGTATTTTGTTATCTGAAAGCAGTGTAGCGTTCATCACATCAGAAACAATCCCTTTATTACGAAACGGGTGAGTTACAACAAATAACTTAATAGTAAATTAAGATCTAATCCAAATTCTATAATTATATAATTAAAGTAAAAAATTTTATTATAAGAAAGTCATTTGAATAGTATCATATTCAATTTGTGTGCATATCAGCGTATCACAAATGACTTTGCGTAATCGGTTAATTAGGTCCTTATTCATGTTATGTGTATATTTGAAAAATTGTTTCAAATACGCGTTTATTCCCTATCCCTTTATCATCTTAAAAAGTAAAAAAAAAAGACAAAATAGCAAAGGTTCCTCTGATCTTATATATTGTTTGAGCAGCAGCTATAGCAGTTGTTTTTGTGCTTCCATGTTCTAAGGTTCTCGTGCTGTTGTCATTCATGTTTACTGGTTTTGTATTCGCGTTTTCGGACTTTAAACATTCGAATTTTGCTTCATTCTTTGAATTAATTGTTTAAAAGTGTTTTTTGATTTTTGCTAATCACATTTACATGGCGATAATCATTTTTCACATTTTGAATGAGTCTGAAAGAGTTGACAGATGCATTGTCTAAAATTTTAAGGTGTTGGTTGATTTTTTTTGTAAGTTGTAAGTTGTAAATGTTTTTTTTTCTAAAACAGAGCAAAGACCATGTGTTGGACAGACACCGCAGTTTGATACTTGTCCTTAACTTGAAAGTTCCTCCTACATGTATCCCAGAACTAGGTTGATCTCAAATATTATTTAGTTTCCAGTTCGGCATATTATGGTTTTTATTTATCTAAGCTCTTCATCTTTATATATTCATATAGTCTTTGATATTTTCAACATTTTTGGTAGATTGTCTCTCATGAGAAATTTTTCCTTACAGCATTCTTAATCTTTGAGTAGAGTACCCGATTAGACTTCATTAGATGCAACGAGCGTAAGGAGTAGCAAAAATATTGTCTACAACTTTGTTGCATTTTTTATTTCTATCACTAGAAGCTATACTTGAGACGTCCCTAACGACATAAAACCTATCAATTTCGCATTTTTACACTGGATGCAATGCATTTTTATGCAGAATATACCTTCTAAATCTTTACTTTACCGGCACAAAAAGTATAATTTTGTATATATAAAATAATCGTTATTAGTTCTATTGTTGTCCGGCATAAATAACCTACTTTGGGCAAACCGTTATTCACCTGCCCTTAATTCACTCAAATTTGGCAAGAAAATTGACAACACGTTGAATAAAGTGTTTTCAACCCCGGTGAGATAAGTGCAGATGCGTCCAGACATAACCTGTAAAAAAGTTAACATCAGACAGTCATTTAGGTTGCTTTTCTTGTTAACTTAAAGTAACCTCGGTCCATTATCTAGTTAACTTAAGTTAACTTTAGACTTGATGGAGCAGTGCACGGTGCGGACAGCCCTTGTCCATGACAAGGACTGCTTAGAGTAGACCAAAGTTAACTTTAGGTCAGAGAAGTCCAAAGTTAACATTAGAGAACTTTATGTCAATAGCACACCAAAGTTACCTTTCGTTCAGAGCAGTCCAAACTATAAAACACTTTATGTTGCAACCGACCAGATATAAATTTAGGTCACTCACAGTGTATTTTTTAAATTGTCAAATATAATATATTTTTTATTCAAATTTAGTAATTAAATGCGGTTTGCTTATTTAATCACCCTGCCGGATTATAAGAAGAAAAGTTGCATAAAATTTTCTCTTTCTCTTAAACAAGCCAAGAAATGTAGTCTGACCCCCGGTCTTATTTTAGCAACAGTGACCATGTTTTACGGAGGATCAAAAATAGAAACATAACTGTTGTGCAAGACACCCTAAGCATCAATCATATCAAGTTTCATTAGATTATGTTCAGAAGTTTTAGAGGAAAAGATTTTTGAAAAAAATGTTAACAGACGACGGACGTCAAGTGATGGCAATAGCTCACCTGGTCCAGGTGAGTTCAAAATGTGATTGCATTTAAATAACTTTTGTGTTTTTTATAATTATTTTAATTTGGTTTTTTTTAACAGCTAGTTCATGTACATATAGCTACAGTACTCCTCGTTAAATAAGTAGCATTTCAGATCAGCAAACATGAAAAAGCCTTTCAGCGACCAATGTGCATCACTTTCTGTTGGTAGGTACGTATCATGTCCCATTATCAATGTTTGGATGTAGTAAGCAAAGCGCCAAGGTGCAAAAAGGGCGTGGACAAGTTCTTGATTCTCGTAGGTAGTATATGACGAAACGAGATGATCATCTACGATGAGATTCCCGGTTTCTGTCAAGGGTGCATATAATCCTCGCCTGGTAATTTCAGATATCTTGATAACCCGAGCAGCTCGAGTTTTGCCATTGTATTTGTTAAAGAGTTGTATATAATCTCCTTTCTTGATTTTTCTTGCCACCATGACAGAAAGATTGTAAGGTTCTTTACCAACATAGAGTAAATGTGCAGAACTGATTTCTAGCGACTTTCCTCCCTCAGTTGTTATTTTTATATAATTCAGCTCTCCAATGCTGTCACTATGCATCATCAATATAACCTTTGTGTACTGAAAATTACCAAACTTGTCAGCTGTGAGAATAGATTCACCAATTTGTATCGATTCCATTGTTATAGTCTTGTTATTTTTACCTAAAACATAAGACTTGGCAGGAAAACATGCGTTGACACCATCCACTGAAAAAAATTAACAGAACTTTTTTTAGGCATTATCCTGTTAATTTGTAAAATAGATACAGTTACACATTAGATGAATGCAGAATATGGTGTGTGTTATTCTTTGGTTGATCAAAAAAGTATCTCTGTGAGCATATTTGATATTTTTGTAACATTTATTGTCCATTTTAAATGTCATAAAATTTTTCAAAAGTTTATATGAATAAATCGAGGAAAGTCGTTATACTACAAAAGTATAATAGATGGACGTCTTCTTGTCAAACAATCTACATCTATCTTTTAACGTATCATATATAAACATATGCACTTCAAAAAGTTGAACCCTGTACAGTACGTTCTAGGTATATATATATCAATATGGATAGTCAATAGTTTTTATACGACCGCAAAAAAAATTGCGGACGTATAATGGTATGATGCTGTCGTCGTTGTCGTTGTCTGTTAACTTTAGTGTATACACGATAACTTTAGTTCTAGTTATTCAAATGCAATAAGATTTCACAATGATATTCCTTACTATAAGAAGTGGATGGGATTGATTTTGGAGGTCCCACCGTTTTTGGTTTCGAAATAAGGGGCCAAAAACGGGCCAGAAATGCTACTTTTATGTTTGTTGCCACAATAACTTTAGTTCTAGTTATCCGATTGTTTTGTTCTTTGGCAATAATGTTCCTTATCATAAAAGGGTGTATGGGATTGATTTTGAGGGTCCCCCTTATTTTGTTTCGAAATTAGGGGCCCAAAAGTGGCAAAAAATTCAAACGTATTATTTGTTTCCAACATAACTTTGGTCCTAGTTGGCTCATTGCTGTGAAATTTGTGAAGAATGTTTCTTACAGAAAAAAAGAATGACCCGGATGAACTTTCGCATCCCCCTTATTCCCCCTTATGTAATTAGGGGTCAAAAGGGGCCAAAATCGAAACTTTTTTAATAGTGGTCAGATTTTGAAAAAAAAAATTGCATGTGTGTTCTTGTCAAATATCGGAAACAAAATTGAGAATTAGTTTTTGCAACCCCCCTTTTCCCCCTGATTATGTAATTAGGGGCCAAAAAGGGACCAAAATCGAAACTTTTAAATTGTGATCCGATTTTGATTTTTTTTTGCATGTTTGTTCTTGAACAAATAGTGGATACAAAATTGAGAATTATTTTTTGGACCCCCCCCCGCATTTTTCCATTATTATGTAATTAGGGGCCAAAATTTGATCTTTTTTGGAAAAAAAATAGTTCCTTTTAAAATGTGGGTGGAAAGTCCACTGCATGTGTCAAAAACATTTGTCAGTCCACCATGGGCTGCATGTGTCCAGAGCAATTGACTATCCATATCGGGCCTAAAACGTACAGGGTTCAACATGTTGCGATCGTATCATGCTGCGCTCGGCGTAGCTTTTTATTGACACTTGCATCCTATGGTGAACTGGCAAAACATATTTGTCACATGCATCCCGTTATAGAGTTACAATGAATATTTAGAAATAAAAATATTTAAGTTTCCTTATACACTCAGGTTAACGCGTTATCGTGAAATGTGTGGTTATCAGCAGATCGGTTAGGCAAAATGTAAACAAACGAGAATATGCCAATGTGAAAAGAGAAGTTTTGACTATTTTGGGGACGTTTTTAGAGGTAAACATGGATTTGTGCTAACAAATGAACGAAGTTTAGAGGGTTATTATTTCATTAAATTTGGCTCGAGTTAATTTAAAGTGAATGTTTGACAACATTTTCATATAGCTTCTAGTTAGAAATTCCATAATCATCGAGAATTAAGTTGTAGAAGGTTTTTTTCTCTAATGTTTACAGATAAGAAATTGCAAAAGGTCGCTCATCAATTGCACGTGCAATTCTGCTGAGAACAAATTTCTCTCTACCGGTGAGAATTTTTTTTCACAACTGGTATAGAGGTTGATAAATCGGATGAAAATTAGAGAAATTGTTTTCCCGGTCAGAATCAAATAAATATCAAAAATTCTTTATGTATTATCCCTGTATCCACTCTTCAAGTGTCATTATTTATTTAGTTTAACAGTGAGTTATAACTTTTGGAGCCGATGGCCCCAGACACTTCACAGCCAGACATGTACAATGAGTTAAAGTCTGACATTAATCAGTTAGTGGTCATGATGGGCCAGTTGATTTCCAGAGAGCGGAGCCCAAGCCGTAATTTTAGATCACAGTATGATCGACAACAACCTCGCTTCTCCCAGAGTGGTTAATCACTACCACCCTTCACAGAGAAGATAAAGTCCAAAACGATCAAGGTCACCATCACCATATCGGAACAGGAGCCCTGATTCAACTCCTTTTTGTAGGCCCATGCATTCAGAGCAGGGGACATTGTCCTCGAATTTAAGCTATTTAATCATGAACGGGTCTGGTCGATAGACTCCGATCAGACTACTGAGGACAAGAGCCTAAGAAAGATAAAAGCAAGGAGAATGATAGGCAGGAGTATGATGGTTGACGCAACAATTTGTGAAATGCAACTAAGAACTGTAGTGGACACGGCTGCTAATTGTCACTATTGCAGACAAGTCTTTGTTTGATGAGACTTATGTAAGAAGCGAGTAAGTTGAGCTAATGGGAATAGGAAATCAGCCTGTATATGGGGACATCTTACGAGCTATCCCGATAACCTTGGGAAACACTACTATTGAGTGAGATTTCTTGGACGCATGCAAGGCCCTTGTGGACATCCCTGGTCGTAGGCTAATAATAAACGGAGAGTCAATAGCCGCCCCATCGGTTCCTGGCAATGACGTTAATATTGCAAGAGCAGTTTTGCAAAGAGGAATTACCTTACCACCAAATTCTGTGACATCATTAGCTGTCAAGGTCCATCCTCTACCAAGTAATGATTTTCTGCTAGAAGCCTGTTCTTCATTACCCGTCATGGTCTCAAGGGTTGTTGGAAGTGATGACTCCTGTAAAATCAACCTGATTAAGACACAGTGCGCTCTGTAAAACTGATGAAAGGAACATGTATTGGTCAGGTGGAGGAACTTGAGGAAATCATTGACACCCCCGTACAAGTAAAGTACAGTGTTCGATTGGCTACGGAGGCAGGTATTACAGAACCCTAACTTGGTACCCCTGCGCTTTCAAGACGTGGAAAAACAACGCATTGAGAAATTATTAAGTGCAAACGTCATACATGTAAGACCGACCACCTCTGAATATGCCTCTGCATCTGTACTCGTACGCATGCGTGACGGATCTGTTAGGTGGTGCATAGACTACCGTGTTCTTAATGATAAAACAGTCAAGGACTGCTTTATCTTGTCCATTATTGAAGACTGCCTGGATTCCTTGCAGGGTATGACAACATTCTGTACCCTAGATCTTGCCAACGGGTATTACCAGATCCAATTAGAGGAGGCCGACTGCAAGAAAACTGCCTTCATAACAAGATACGGCCTCTTATAACATACAAGAATGGGCATGTGGCTCTGCAACGCCCCGGCCACATTCCAGCGAGCAATGCAACTTGTATTACGTGGTCTTACCTGAACAGAGCTGCTAGTTTACTTTGACGATATTTTGATCTTAGGTAGATCTTTTGAGCATTGCCTTGAGAACCTCAGAATGCACTACTCAGATTTAGACAGTTCGACCTGAAACTGAAACCCAAAAAGAGAGCCAACTCTTTAAAAAACAAGTAGAATTCCTGGGAAAGTTGGTTAGTGAACAAGGGATCAAAATATCCCAAACTAAGGCAGAGGCAGCACCAAACTGGCCAATACCAACCAATAAGAAGGAATTGATTATGTTCCTAGGGGGTGTGAAATATCACAGGGACCATGTCAAAAATTTTGCACCCTGGCAGCATGTTTATACGCTCTAGTACATGAGACTGATTATCCCGCTTTGGAACATCAACACCAAGAAGCTTTTCTAAACATCAAGAGAGCTTTGATGTCAGACCCTTGCTTGGTCTATCCAAACAGATAAATTCATTCTTGACACAGACGCATCAGATCTTGCAATAGGGGGATTACTGTTTCAACTACAAAACGGCAAGAAAGTAGTGATCTGCTACGCAAGTGCTTACAAAGCCTCAGATGGATTTGACCAAGAGTTTGATGAAGTTGGAGAGGGTGATGACCATGATCAAAGAATATTAGAGGATCATGGGATGGTGTCTGCCATGGCCAGGACGATTCAGTGTACTAAAGGAACCTCCTCTTCTAGGGCTCCTCACCTGTTGAGGAGGTGTGCAGTGTTACCCTAAAGAGTCGCCTCCGGACATGCTTGGTATGTGGGTTAGAAACGAGAGAGAAGATCAGAAGACATGTCTTCAAGGAACATGTGCCATGGTTCTAGTACGCTGCAACAGCCTGTTGGGAATGTGAGAAGCAGGTCACATAGAAGTCCAGTGTTGCAGTCGGGCATACTCACACCAGAATTGCAGGTCAGGGTCGTAAGATCAGCTACATCTTTGACGGAGATGCCCTGAATCATTGGTGCCTTTTGGTAAATGGATCACTCCACCTGTTTGTGAAATGGTTTGGTTGTGGTACGCTAAATGGGTTGCTTGAATATACCATTAGTAGGGAGTTGCACATACCTGTAATGAGTGGGTTTTCAAAAGAAGAAGAGCAGATGCTGATGTTTTACATTGAACATTACAGCCCGGTCCGAGTGTTCCATTTAACTGTCCGTCCACTTAATCATGATCTGTCTCGTCAACTGGGAGATTACAGTAAGCTTTCTACGCAGGGTGAGCATTGAAAGGCAGCAAGAGTTTGTCAAGAGTTTCAGGTACCTTACTTTTTAGGGAGACGGTATAGAGGGGCCCTCAACTTCCCCCAGTGATTCATACTTCATCTTAGACACCCACTTCCATCTCGACCTTGTGTAAAAGAGGCTAAGATTCTGAAACTTTCAGGACATGAATTTGAAGCTGTCCTCCAAAGGATGTGAGTTCTACTAAGGAATTGCCAACTATGTCTTTTGAGCTAACTGGTCGTTCTGGAAAGAACACCTCCGTAATGCCATCGGAGTTTATTGCAAGTAAAGGCATCACAGAAGACTGTCTGCATGAACTACAGACCTTGCTTAAAGAACATCGATACGTAGCAGTTGTTGAGATAGGGCTCGACTATTCTACTGTTTGTGAATGTGAACCTTGTCGCACTCCCGGTCGTTGCCAGACGATGATGAAACAGTGCCAGGAGGAAGCCTTTGTACAACAGTTATTGATTGGGAAACGTATGAGTCTTCCAGTCATCATCCACTGTCGTGATCATGGAGACGGCACGGCAGCTTCACGCACATTTAACTAATATCTGAGCACGAATGCCAGAGCATGAAGTTTCATCGCCATTGCTTCACTGGTGGAATTGATAAGCTTCACAAGTGGCAGACATTGCCAAATATTGTATTTGGCGTGACATGGAAGTCTGTAGTATTGCTCCTCAGCTCATATTGGAGTCAGATGCGCCATTCCTGTCTCCATATAGTTGTGGCCCAACGAATCATCCATGGCATTTACCAGCAGTGGCTGTTGAAGTTGCTCGTTTAAGGAATGTCCCCCCTGTCCATTCTCAACCACAGTACCAATGAGAATGCAGGTATATTCTATGCCATTCCGAAGGCGCCAGAATTCTCTGTATAGGGGCCCTAGGCTCCATACTGATACACAACTAAGACTGTGATGTACATATGATGTTTAATGACTTCGATACGGAGTTTGTAAATATGTTGCAGTTCATTGTTGTTTTCACAGAAGCAATTTTCGAGGAGGAGCTAATTGCTACATTTTCATTAGAGTACATTATTGACATTTTTGTGAAGTTATTTTTGCTTAAGATGTGTCCTGGTTCTTCAAGGAAGAGGCGAGTGTCGTGCCGTTTATGTTCCTGTCATGTGTAACCAGTCCACATTTTAGTGTTTCCCTGTACCTGTGACGTAGTGTGAAAAGTATCGTCCCTTGATTTACTCTCCATTACCGTATAAGTTGGGGTTTTTTTCTCGGGAGCAAAATTTCGCGGATTTCTTAAAAAATGGATGGTCTTTTTTTTGCGGAATTCAATTTTAGCAATTACTTATATGCGAGTATAAATTGCACATATA
>CAXARO010001729.1:0-24048 GCA_963971305.1 Arcuatula senhousia
TCAGACAATAACGAAGATTTATGGAATTTAAACGGGAAAACAAAATATCTCTAATGCGATAAGATCATCTTCAAATTTCTCAGAAAGCCATCTTTTGAGAAACAAGAGGCTCCCAAGAGCCTGAATCGCTCACCTGAACTACACAGATACATATATTTGTAGATATTATTGTGCTTAATCATATGCAATTTGAATTTTTGAAATATCTTGTATAGTTTTCAAGATATAGGGCTAAATAAGTGAAAACTTTTGAAAAAAATCTTGAAAAAAGGGCAATAACTCCTATGTCGTTAGTTGGATCTTCTTGAAAATTTCAGAGCAGGTAGATCTTGAGATGCTAATCACTTTTGTCTCCCATCAGGCTTCAGTTTCATAAAACATCTCAAATTTGAGGTTTCCTCAAATCTGTCCTCAACTCAAATATTGACCAATGAAATTGCAAGAAATCTCAGTTGAGGAAGGATTTGAGGAACTCTCAAATTTGAGATGTTTTATGAAACTGGGGCCAGAATTTTGATATCTGTTACAGTTTTTGAGTTATTTGCAAAAAACTGTAATTTGACCCCTATGTTATATTTTAAGCCATGGAGGCCATATTTTTTGACGAATCAAAAATGCACACGATACAATTGTAGCATTTATGCTATTAAACAACTGTGCCAAGTTTGGTTGAAGTTGGATATATGGTGTCAGACAAGTTAATCTTTGAAATTCAGGGTAAAAGAAATGAAAAATGGTAAATTTTGACGCTTTAAGGGTCATAACTCCTAAAAGAAATGGTTCTACAGCTTTAACCTAATTACATGAAATGTAGATCTTGATGTGCTTAATCATATGCAATTTGAATTTTTGAAATATCTTGTATAGTTTTCAAGATATAGGGCTAAATAAGTGAAAACTTTTGAAAAAAATCTTGAAAAAAGGGCAATAACTCCTATGTCGCTTGCTGGATCTTCTTGAAAATTTCAGAGCAGGTAGATCTTGAGATGCCAATCACTTTTGTTTCCCATCAGAATTTTGATATCTGTTACAGTTTTTGAGTTATTTGCAAAAAACTGTAATTTGCCCCCTATGTTGTATTTTAAGCCATGGAGGCCATATTTTTTGACGAATCAAAAATGCAAACGATACAATTGTAGCATTTATGCTATTAAACAACTGTGCCAAGTTTGGTTGAAGTTGGATATATGGTGTCAGACAGGTTAATCTTTGAAATTCAGGGTAAAAGAAATGAAAAATGGTAAATTTTGACGCTTTAAGGGTCATAACTCCTAAAAGAAATGGTTCTACAGCTTTAACCTAATTACATGAAATGTAGATCTTGATGTGCTTAATCATATGCAATTTGAATTTTTGAAATATCTTGTATATAGTTTTCAAGATATAGGGCTAAATAAGTGCAACATTTTGAAAAAATCCAGAAAAAGGGCAATAACTCCTACATTGGTTGTTGGATCTTTTTGAAAATTTCTGGGCAGGTAGATCTTGAGGTGCTGATCACTTTTACCCTTGCCAGAATTTTGATATCTGTGACCGTTTTTGAGTTATTTGCAAAAAACTGTAATTTGACCCCTACGTTGTATTTTAAGCCATGGAGGCCATATTTTTTGACGAATCAAAAATGCAAACAATAGAATTGTAGCATTTATGCTATTAAACAACTGTGCCAAGTTTGGTTGAAGCTGGATGTATGGTGTCAGACAAGTTAATCTTTGAAATTCAGGGTAAAAGTAATGAAAAATGGTAAATTATGACGCTTTAAGGGTCATAACTCCTAAAAGAAATGGTTCTACAGCTTTGACTTAATTACATGAAATGTAGATCTTGATGTGCTTAATCATATGTAATTTGAATTTTGAAATATCTTGTATATAGTTTTCAAGATATAGGGCTAAATAAGTGCAAAGTTTTGAAAAAATCCAGAAAAAGGGCAATAACTCCTACATTGGTTGTTGGATCTTTTTGAAAATTTCTGGGCAGGTAGATCTTGAGGTGCTAATTACTTTTACCCTTGCCAGAATTTTGATATCTGTGACCGTTTTTGAGTTATTTGCAAAAAACTGTATTTGACCCCCCTGTTCTATTTTTAGCCATGGTGGCCATGTTTTTTTACAAATCAAAAATCCGAACGATACTTTTGTAGGCCATACCCTAAAGATCAACTACACCAAGTTTGGTTTCAATTGGACTTATGGTGTCAGAGGAGTTACCGTTTGAAAAAGTTTACGGACGGACGACGGACGGACGACGGACGCCAAGTGACGCCAATAGCTCACATGACCCTTCGGGTCAGGTGAGCTAATAATAAATAAAAAATAAACAAGAATATGTCCAAAAGACACAATGCCCCAAAATCGCAACATTTATTTTTTTCCACAATTACTAAAGCAGCAACACGGTTGCTATTAAGGCACTTGTCAGTCAGAAGGAATGGGCTTTAACTTAACCATTCTTCTATAAGTGGTCATTCATGTGGAAAATATAGGTCAATGCCAGCATCCGAAGCATGCATTATTCTAAGCAAACCTAGGTGCACCTACCATACCAATATAGTTGATGTGGCACATGTCAGTAAAAAGGAATTGACTTTAACCATTCTTATATAAGTGGTCATTCATGCGGAAAATATAGATCACAGCCATCATCCAAAGCATACACTGTGCTTAGCATCACTAGGTGCACCTACCATAACAATACAGTAGATGTGGCACATGTCAATAAGTGGGAATGGACTTTACCCACTCTTCTTTAAGAGGCCATCCATGCTTAATATTTATGTCACATCCAGCATCCGAAGCATACATTGTGCTAAGCATCACTAGGTGCACCTACAATACCAATATGGTTGCTATGGCACTTGTCAGTAAGAACGAATGGACTTTAACCATTCTTCTATAAGTGGTCAATCAAGCGGAAAATATAGGTCTCAGCCAGCATCCGAAGCATGCATTGTGCTTAGTATTACTACGTGCACCTACCATACCAATATGGTTGATGTGGCACTTGTCAGTAAGTAGGAATAGACTTTAACCATTTTTCTGTACGTGATCATTCATGCTTATAATCACTAGATGCACCTACCATTCCAATATGATTGATGTGGCATTCATCAGTAAGTGGGAATTTGGAAATATGGGTTTTGGGGAAAAAAACAGACGAACGGACGGACGGACGAACGGACCCAAACACTATATGCCCCTCTACTTTCGTAGATGTGGCATAAAAACTGATTTTGAATCACTTACAACTTTTACTTCAAGAACTTTGCAAGGAAGAATCTGTGTTTGTTTACTGTATCCCCAACATTATAATGCTTCTTTCAAAATATTTGAGCCGACTCATGAGTACTTTAAAAATTTAAAACAATTTTATTTTATTTCAAAATATAACTTTTCAATGTTTAAGTAGTGGGATCCGAAATCATCCTTGGGCAAATCAGGATATTTCTCCTAGGACAAATTGGAATTCTGGTTTGCACTGGTTTAAATCCAGGGCAAATCAAAATTCTAATTTGTCCTAAGAGAAATCGAAATTCCAATTTGCCCTAGGAGGATTCTGGATCGCCCTCGATTCCAATGTCACCTGTAAAAAAATATATAGAACATTACCTTGCTATGCTTTGAAAAAAAGATGTTACTTTCTCATATACATAATTAGAAAAAAACTGAACAACACCCTTAATATATATTATGAGTCCGACAGGTCATTTTGCACCGAAATACAACGAATAAAGTTGTATGGACTCCTTATGATCCATTATGCATTTTGATTGACAGATGTAAATCATATAATTCGTTCTATTTGATCCGAATTTAAGTAAATGTATTAGTTGAAAGATGTAATTTTAACAAACTTTTACCACTCTTATACTTTTCCTCTTTGATTAGAATTTATAACATGATAAAAGAAGGCATTGTTTAAATTTCACGCCGCTACTCACTGTGAAAATGCACTTCCGGACCATGAAAATTCTTTATAGGCACTGGGCATATTTTCTGCTACAGCATGCCGTAGAGCTCTCCACTTTGGCGGGCACTTCGTGCTGCCCGCTGACGTGATGTGCTTGCTCAGTTATTTGGTAATTAAGCATATTTCTACTACTTTATCTGCTCATGCAGTTCATTTTGTGTCAAATTTAATTCGTTTTAATTTATGGTGTATCCCCTTATAGTTGAGGTATGAATGGGGTATCCTCAATTTGTTATTCTTTTAATTTTTAGCCCTTTATTATTTATCTTGTATTTATTTTGCCACTTTCACAATACTCTTTCTGCTTACAGGTCATTGTTTTCTATTTTCATTTCTTCCCGGACAATTATATTTTTTCTGTTAATTATTTTGACCAAGGCTCTATTTTCGAAACTTTTCAAGGAATTTCCTGTTGTAAATCTCAGCTATTGAGCAAACAAGAGGCTTCGAAGGAACGTCACAGCACCAAATTTTTCTTAGACATTTCCCGTCGGCTTTGTTCAAAAATTCTTAAGTGCGGAAATACATTTTATAACTAAATCCAGTCAATTTTTTTTCATTACTGGAAATGAGAGCGCGAGCTATTGTTTTGTTCACAAATAATAATAAATAGCAAAAGTAATTGTCTCTATAATATAATATGAGTTGAAATTGAGTTCATATGTATACCTAATGCAGCATTGGAAAGTTCTTGATCATCTTATTTAAAATAAAATGATTAAGGTTTTATATCGCCAAGCAAGATACTAAACTCTAGGCCAGCGAACAATAACTTGTATCAAGTAAGCGAACGCAAAAGCCAGCAAACAAAACGTGCTAAAGTGGTGATATCTAAAATCCGAAAAATGACAAAGACCTACAATTTTCCAATCTAAGATTCTGTGTAAATGAGGTTGAACTTTACCCGTTTAAACAGCAAAACAATGCTAGTGTTAAAGCTATAGAAAAAAATTAATAAAAACAGAGAAAACCTTTTCCCGCCAAATTTTGAACTCTTTTTATATTATATATAAAACGACTACGGTAACCTATCAAAATGTTTAGCTTATTTTGCATTTTTAACTATTCTCTTATGATTTGGGGCATCAATTTCAAAATCTCATTACTTTCAAAGTCACCCTCAAACATCCTCAATGATAAAGCATCTGATGTTCAGCTTAGAAAGGAAAGTTTGGGAAACTATATTCAGATTGGTAAATTTTGGGATAACATACCATATATGATTTATCGTAGAGTCGAATTTCATACAAATTGGGAATCTTAAAAGTTAGGAAATTCCAAAGTCATTCTCTCATAATTGATTACCCAAGAACAATAAAACTAATCATGTAAGGAGACTTTAGACTAAAGAATGTCAATTTCGACACTTGCTGTTATCTAGAAGCGACTCACGGGACACTGACTACAAAACAACTAAAATGTGTCCGATGATTGAATACGCGTGAAACACTGTAATGTTGCTTGTTTGGATCGTCATGCAGCTTAACAGAAAACCTGACCGCAAACCATAGTTTGACAACATAAGAAGGAAAATGCTTTTTCATCGAAGGTTTATTAAAAGGTATCGATATGAGTAGGATCTGCCGAACCCCCCTTAAGTAGCCTCAATTGCCACTGATATCCCCATAATTATCCAGTGGCAGTCAAATTTCCTTTCAATAATTTGCCTATAGCTCTATTATAAAAACGTCGTCGTCTTCGTCATCAGCATCAGCATCATCATCAGCAGCAGCAGCAACACCACCCCCCCCCCACCACCACCACCACTGATTGGAAATAAAAGATATGTTATGTTATACCAATGAATTTCAGACTGGAACTTTTTTGTTGTTTTAAAATGCCAAAATATGCAGTTTTTGATAGTCTTAAAATGCCAGAAAAGCCTATTTCATCGAAGATTTGTTAAGAGCTTATTTACATGTGTGTAGATGTCGGCGTTTTTAAAAATAATCAGTTTACATATAAGGGACGGACCATTTAACTTGAAGGGGGGGCTTGGTTTTTTGTTTTGATCAGAAAATATTTATTTTTCGAAGGCGTGGCGACAGAATATTTTTTTCATTATCAGCATTATTTTTTTTAGCAGAAATCCTTCTTCAGAATATTTTTTTCTTACCCTCAGCTGCCAAAATATTTTTTTCATCAAAAATAATTTTCAGAATATTTTTTTAGGAAAAAAAACAAGCCGCCCCTTTCAAGTTAAATGGTCGTCCCTACATTTACGTTTTTGTTCAGTGATCAATAGGTATCATCAAATATCATATTAAAGCTATTTATATACTATTCTACCACCAGAATTTATCAAGATCATTCCCTCAAGATAAATATCGCGTTTTAGTTTAAAACAAGTTCTATTTGCTCAAAAGAGTACAAAATTGCCAACTTTTGAAATCATTTCCTTAGAAATACATAAAAGATAAATAGTTAGAATGAATGACAGATGCATGTATCACACACACACACACACACACACACACCCAAACACACACACACACACACGCACACATTCGTCATTCACTAGATGCATTCGCACAGTCCTGCATGGTTATATCACAAAAAGTAGTATCAAATGGTCACAGGAGGAAGCGCTTTGAGGATTTTATGATAATCAAATACTTTGTCAAAGATAATTTGTTTTGTTCGTCGGGTAGATTTTCACTAACTTGTAGAGGAATCGAAAGGAATTGCAGTCTTCGTATGAAGCGCCAAAGCTACATGATGGATTTGCTACAATATCGACTTTCGATAGATCCGCGTTAAGAAATGATATGCACCGCATCTGAATTGGGTTAAATACGCGGTCTTTACAAAGAATATAATCTTTGAATATGGTGTTCCCCCAAGAGGCTAAAATGAGCGCGATAATAATCTTGAAGGAACATAATACTGCAAGACTTTCCCGAAACGTTGCCTTTTTTTCACTGACGGTGGTCAACTGACCTTAGCATGTTTAAATAAAGTATTATTAATGCAAGAATAAGCATAACAGCTTAAAATTATTAATAAAAATAATTTTAAATCAAGATAAATCTGGATGCTTAAAATCTGCTATGAAATGACATGAAATAAAACGTTCAGATGATGTTTACAATTTTAAAACTTGTGTTATTTTTCAAAGGATGAAGCTTTTAATAAGCTGGGACTCCAACTGGGGAATTGAATTTAAAAATTGATTTAAAATTAATTTTCTCATATCATAGGATTCTTATTGAGAAAACATGTTATTGAAATCAATTTAAAATAATTGACCACAATATTTTTCTGTCTTTTTGAAATAGCATTAAAAGGTGCATGTGATAAACACTCTGCAGTTACTGTGTGCACCACATTTTTAAACAGACAGAAAAATCATTTGACCATTCCTCATTTTGACCAGAACAACGCGATCCAGATGATTATGGAACTTCTAAGCTTCGAAAACTTAGCCCATAAGGTTGCTTTTTAACGTTGCTCTTGGGGTTGCTTTTTTTTCATTTGGATTTTGGTTGCATAAAAAAATCCAAATGAAAAAAAAAAAACAGTTTTCGCAGCTAGGAATATCTAACATCAAGGGAAATAAGTTTGATTATTCTAATGGCAAGGCTGGTCGAGCAATCAAAATAATGAGATGTTAGAAATTTCATAATCATCAAGAATTTAGTTGTAGAAGGTTTTTCGTTAATGTCTACAGGTTAAAAATTGCAAAAGGTTGTTCAGTAGAACATGCAATTACTTGTGAAGTGAGAAATATTTTTCCACAAATGATCGATAGGTTGTTAATAGGGATGAGATTTCAAAACCTGTTTAACCATTCTTCTTGAATTACATAAATTATGTATATGTCATTCTCTATATTACTAAACTAGAATCTTAATAGAGCTACCAAATGGCTGCTCCAACCCCAAAGAAAAATCTATAGTACTATATGGTACTGATCATTTGATGAAAATGGACACCAATTTAATTTAGCAATATGTTTTAAGATGGTAAAGTGAATATTTTAAAATGGTAAAATGAATATATAACATTAAGTTTTCTTTTTTTTTTAGCACGTATAATTTATTTTGCAATTTAAAAAAAATAAAAAAAGGGAAATTGATACACAAAAGTACATGATATCGTTTTTAATAGTCAATAGCAAAAAACAAAGGGAGATAATTCAAAGATTTCTAAGCTATTTGAAATATCATATCTCCCCCTTTAATAAACTAGAGGCTCCCAGGAGCCTGAATCGCTCACCTGATCTCTTATTAATTACACAACCTTTCAAGAATACAAAGTTGCAAAACAATCCTTTCAGTAGTTTCAGAGAAGATTTTTTGAAATCAGTTTAAATAAATAGAAAAAAACAGTTAAAGGGCAATAACTCCTATAAGGACCATAGCAATGGCGGCCTTGTTGGTTGGTCAACATGTATATAATTCACAAACTTGGTAGAGGACATCCTAAAGATCAAGTGTACCAAGTTTCAAAGCAATCCCTTCAGTGGTTTCAGAGAAGATTTTGAAAATCAGTGTAAATTAATGGAAAAAAACAGTTAAAGGGGAATAACCCTTAAACGGTTGATCTGACAATTTTGACCCTGAAATCATTTTCGTAGATCTCAATGAGCTTAACAATTCTGCAATGCTAACTTTTCCTCTAGCTCTTACGGTTTTCAAGATATAGTCCAAAAACTGAAAAAATGGTAAATTTTGATGATTAAAGGGCAATAACTCCTATAAGGAGACGTTTCACAACTTCGACTCAATGGAGAGATTTGTAGAGCTTTTGATGCTTAACAAGGAAGGTTGCTTCGGATTTTCTCTATCTCTTATACTTTTCGAGTTATAAGCCAAAAACAATGGTCTGACCCCCCTGTTCTATTTTTAGCAACGGCGGCCTTGTTGGTTGGTCAATGTGTATATAATTCACAAACTTGGTAGAGGACATCCTATAGATCAAGTATACCAAGTATCAATGCAATCCCTTCAGTGGTTTCAGAGAAGAAGATTTTTGAAAATCAGTGTAAATTAATGGAAAAAAACAGTTAAAGGGGAATAACTCTTAAACGGTTGATCTGACAATTTTGACCCTGAAATCATTTTCGTAGATCTCAATGAGCTTAACAATTCTGCAATGCTAACTTTTCCTCTAGCTCTTACGGTTTTCAAGATATAGTCCAAAAACTGAAAAAATGGTAAATTTTGATGATTAAAGGGCAATAACTCCTATAAGGAGTCGTTTCACAACTTCGACTCAATGGAGAGATTTGTAGAGCTTTTGATGCTGAACAAGGAAGGTTGCTTCGGATTTTCTCTATCTCTTATACTTTTTGAGTTATAAGCCAAAAACAATGGTTTGACCCCCCTGTTCTATTTTTAGCAACGGCGGCCATGTTGGTTTGTCAACATGTATATAATTCACAAACTTGGTAGAGGACATCCTAAAGATCAAGTATACCAAGTTTCAATGCAATCCCTTCAGTAGTTTCAGAGAAGAAGATCTTTGAAGAAAAGTTAACGGACGGACAGACGGACGACGGACGGACGACGGACGACGGACGCTTAACGATGACAATAGCTCACATGACCCTTCGGGTCAGGTGAGCTAAAAAAAAAAGGGTTGGGGTCTGACAATATTAAAAATTAAAGTTAAAATATTCTGATATACATGTTTTAAAGTATGTTTGCCTACTGAAGGAATATATACAAAGAATATTGTGGTATTACTGTAAAGTGCTAAAAGTTGAAAAAAAAACACCAAAAATCTATTTTAAAAGTCCATTTATCTCCCCTGAAGAATAAGCAATTTAAAAGTTGCAATTTGAATTCATCATGTGAAGTTTCATTAAAACCATTGGGTGCCTTAGTAGGAGTTGTGCTCATAAGATGTAATTTTTAATTCTTAATTGAAAACCAAGTCTTATTATCTCCCTTGAATAATACCCTAGAATGACATCTCTATGTACAATCCCTTGCTAACAATGTACTGAGTTCCAATAAAAAAATCATCATGTAATTTAGGAAGACTTGCACTAACAAGATATGTAAACAGATGGATGGATGAATCAGAGGCAGATTAAGAGGGGGCTGGGGGAGTGTATGACCCCCCTTAAAATGAGAAATCTTATTTTTTGTATAAAATTGACCATGCTACTTTAAATTTTTATCACAAATTTTTAGAAGTTATGCCCCTTCTTTCATGAAACCCTTGATCTGCCCCTGTGCATGTACGTCAGAAAGGAAGTTTGGTCCTGGCTTTTCAGCGGGGGGTCCAAAGAGGGGTTTCCAGGGTTGGCACTGCCCTTTATTTGAAAAAATGCATTTTTTACTTGCAGATTTTTTTGGCAAAATCTATCTGAAACCCACATTTTGTTCTCAGAATACTATAAGGGGAACCTCCTCTTTCAAATTTTCTTGATCCAACCAGCTTTTGAAAAAGGCACAAGAAAAATCTCTTGTCTTACATGTATATTCAAATTATATTCTACAAACATTCGTTCTTAATTCATATAATACAAATGATAAAAATAAAATTAGTAATTAAAACAAGATACATTCTTGAATTGCACAGAAGATAACAATAGACAAGGCTCGTAGTTAATATGTATAACAAATTATCATGATATAGAATAAAAATTCAAATGGGGGTAATATATTTGTTCTACTGATTAACCCATAGCAGAGCCCACAAGACATTAAAGAAAAGAAATACAAAAATATTCCTGAGACCATTAAGATGAAAATAGATAGTCATGTACATGTATACTATAGGAAGCACAGGCATTTGGGTCTAGCATTTTATTTTTTTATTTATAGTGTATATAAAAAAATACTAGACCCAAACACTTAATAGTAGGAATGTATAGATTATTTTTTTTTTACAGAATATAAGTTTACCATACAACTAAAAATAAAATCTACCGGTACATAAAATTTATAAATTGAAAGAAATAAGTGATTGGAGTACTTGGTATTTTTAGTGAAGCCTGTAAAATCTAAACCTGAATAAAAAGCTTCGCCGAGCGCAGCATGATACGACTGCAACATGTTGAACCCTGTACGTTTTAGGCCTAATATGGATAGTCTATTGTTCTGGACACATGCAGCCCATGGTGGACTGACAAAGGTTTTTGACACATGCTTCTCTGATGGACTTTCGACCCAGGTGGAAAAAATATAAATTTTGAATGTTGTATTCTACTCTTTAAAAGAATAATGTTTGGGGAAAAAATTAAAAATTGAACCAGAATTTTTTTTAAATTATGATTACAGCCCAAAAAAATTATTCTTAAATTTAGAATCGCTACCTGACAAGAATAAATTAGCAAAAAAAAATTTCAAATTCGGACCACAAATAAAAAAGCCCCAGTTGGCCCCTAATTACGTAATAGGGGGAAAAAAGGGGGGGTCGCTAAAATTAATTCTTAATTTTGTATTGGCTATTTGACAAGAACAAACATGCAAAAAAAATTTTCAAAATCGGACCAGAAATAAAAAAGTTACAATTTTGGCCCCTTTTGGTCCCTAATAACGTAACAGTAAAAAAAGGGGACACAAAAATATATCTGCTACTTGACAAGAATAAACTTGCAAAAAAATTATCAAAATTGGACAAGAATTAAAAAAGTTTCAATTTAGGCCCCTTTTGGCCCCTTATTACTGACATTTATATTCAGGCTGCTAATAAATCAGTAAAATTCAAACCAAATCAGGTTAAAACAAAGTTAAATAGATCTAAACATAAGGCCATACCAAAGAAAGAGTGGATGTCAAATGATGGACTACTTATGAGAAAAGAACTACGTTCATTAGGTAATAGATTGGCTAAAGATCCAAACAACAATGCATTGAGATTAACATTTTGTAATTGTAGAAGAGAATTTAACAAGCTAAGAAACAAACTAAAAAAAGATTTCTTTAACTCGTTAATCCAAAAAATTGATGATGTTAACCCTCAAAATACAAAAACGTTTTGGAATCTGATGAATCAGTATAAAAAGAAAGATTTAACAGATCAGCAACCAACAATTTCTTTAGAAAATTGGGAAAGTCATTATAAAAAATTGCTTATTACAAATGAAAATCAAGAATGCAAAAAAGATATTGGCACATGTAATGTTAACCCAGATCTTTGTAATTTAGATATACCCTTTACTTGTAAAGAAATAAAGGACGGAATCAAATTACTAAAAAATGGTAAATCAGGGGGTCCTGACTTGATACTGAATGAATTTATTAAAAGTGGTTCCAATACATTAACTCTTACTATAACAAAATTGTTTAATAAAATATTAAATACAGGTAAATTCCCAAAGATTTGGAATATATCTCTATTGACATCTATATACAAATCGGGTGACCCAACAGACTGCGGTAATTATAGAGGAATTAGCATTTCAAGTTGTCTTGGTAAATTGTTTACTTCTCTTCTACAAAAAAGGATTTGTGAATATCTGGATGTTAATAACCTTTTAAGTATGAATCAGGGGGGATTTAAGAAAAACTATAGAACTGTTGATCATATCTTTATTTTAAGAACTATTGTTAATAAGTATATCCATAATTGTAAAAAGAAAGTTTATGCATGCTTCATAGACTTTAAGAAAGCGTTTGACAGCGTTTGGAGATCAGCTCTTTTCTTGAAACTGAAATCTAAAGGTATAAATGGGAAAGTGTATAATATAATTCATGATCTATACTCGAACACTATGTACAGCTGCAAAAATTCTTTTAAGTATAGCATGCCTTTTTTAGCCAACCAAGGGGTAAAACAAGGGGATAGCTTGAGCCCCACATTATTTAACTTATTTATTGATGATATTGGCAAATATTTTCATAGCGATTTATCTAATCCAATAAAAATAGGTGATATATGGCTTAATCATATGTTATATGCTGATGATCTTCTTTTGACATCTGAAACTCCTACTGGTCTCCAACACTGTATAGACTCTATTCAACGATACTGTTGTGATTGGAAGCTCACTGTAAACCTTAATAAAACAAAAGTGATGATATTCTCTAAAAAGAAAACAGATAAGAACACTTTACATTTTTACTATGGTCCTAACTCAGTTGAAATAGTTGACTACTATAAATATCTTGGAGTCTTATTTTGTTTTAATGGGAAGTTTAAAGATTCAGTATCTAGCCTATCTGATAAGGCAAGAAAAGCATATTTTGCTCTAAAATCTAAGCTACCTTTTTCCAATCACTTGTCAGTAAATTCCTGGCTAAAACTGTATAACTCTATGATAGCTCCAATATTAACCTATGGTTCAGAGGTGTGGATATCTGACTTTAAAATCAATTTTGAATTTCTTGAAAAAACTCATTTTGAGAAGACACAGAATACCATTATGAAAAATATTCTAGGGGTTCATGGTAAGTCTTCCAACACAGCAGTGAGATGTGAATTAGGCATGTTTCCATTATATATCAAATGCTATTCTTTAATGTATGGCTATTACTTAAGACTATGTAATATAGAAAGACAGTCTGGTGGTCCTTTAAATATACTTCAAGCTGCTTTTGAAACAGATAAAACCTTCACTGATAGTTCTTGGACACAGTGTTTGACTAAAATTTGTAAACATATAAATATTGACTCCATGGAGATCTCAAAACCTGTGTTTAAAACCAAAATACAAGAATTTTTTAAATCCAAAATATTAGCCGAATTTACTAAGATAAAGAATGAATCTTCAGGTAAACTTTTATTTTATAGCAAAATTTTTACAGAATTTAAATTACAGGATTATTTGAAATTTAATGTCCCTACAGAAATGAGAAACAAATTAACAAAATTAAGAATTAGTGCCCATTCTTTGGCCATAGAATCAGGCAGATATTCAAAACCCAAAACCCCAAGACATGAAAGATTCTGTAAATTTTGTAAAAACCAAGTGGAAGACGAAACACACTTCTTATTACTATGCCCTCAATATAAAACTTCGAGACTAAAACATACCTGTTTTAATCATGATACTAATAACAAAAGTGTCTCGGAAGAATTAATTTTAGATATATTGAATCCTTAATCTTTAAATAAATTAAAAAGTTTATGTCACTTTATAAGAGAAGCTTTTGAACAAAGGGACCATCCGACTGTCATAACAATCTAACTTTACAATTAACTATTATATACATATGTCATTTGGTAACAATTCTTGTTCTAGCGTTATGTATATCTTGTCTATTTGTAATCTTATTTGTATATGTTTCTTGGATCACGCCTCTATTGTGCTCTTTCCAATAAAATTATTGATATTTGATATTGATTATGTAACAGGTGAAAAAGGGGTGGGGGGGTCGCAAAAATAAATTCTCAAATTTGGATTCGCTTCTTGACAAAAATAAACTTGCAAAAAAAATTTCAAAAAAAAAAGTTTTGATTTTGGCCCCATTTGGCTCCTAATTACGTAATAGGTGGAAAAAGGGGGGGGTTGCAAAAATTAATTCTTAATTTTGTATCCGCTATTTGACAAGAACAAATAGCAAAAAAATTTTCAAAATCGGACCACAAATAAAAAAGGTTTTATTTTGGCCCCTTATGGCCCCTAATTACACAACGGAGAAAAAGGGGGGCGCAAAAATTCATCAGGTTCATTTTTTTATTGTAAGAAACATTCTTGACAAATTTCACAGCAATAGGCCAACTAGGACCAAAGGTATGGTGGAAACAAGTAAAATATTTGATTTTTTTTCCCCTTTAGGGCCCTAATTTCGAAACAAAAAAAGGGGGACCCCCAAAATCAATCCCATTCATTCTTGTATGGTAAGGAACATCACTGTCAAATTTCATAGCAATTGGATAACTAGAACTAAAGTTATTGTGGAAACAAACAAAAAAGTAGTTTTTTTGGCCCTTTTTTGGCCCCTAATTTCTAAACGAAAAATGGGGGGACCCCCAAAATCAATCCCATTCATCCTTTTATGGTAAGGAACATCATTGTAAAGTTTCATAGCAATCGGATAACTGGAACAAAAGGTTATTGTGGAAACACTAAAAAGTTAACAGACACCGACAACGACGACGACGACAACGACGATCACGACAACGACGACAGCATCATACCATAATACGTCCGCAAATTTTTTGCGGTCGTATAAAAAAAATGTTACAACCAATTTGGTTTTCATGTCATGTCCTCTCTTTAAAGTTTTATATATTTTAAAACTGTATAATCTTTTCTGTATTTTCAAAACAAATTTTTCAGTCCCAAAAGCATGGTGTGCAACCAAAATCAAAATTATGCTAAATTCAGTACAGCCAAGCCCAATAAAGGACAAGATATGATAAGGGCTGTTGCTTTTCCAAAACTGACTTTGAAATATTCATATTACTACTCTTAAGTGGTGATGTTTAAATAATTTGTATGTTTCAACCGTATTATTTATCAGTTTTCTCCTCAATGGTGGGCTAAATATGTGGGAAAAGTGACTTTTTTTTTCAAAAAGCTTGAAATATGGCAAATTTTCATATGCTTTTAATAAAAAAAAGTATAAGCAGACCAGTGACCCACAAAAATATTTTAACTGCGGGTATGGCATCACTATACCAATGTTTTCTGAAACTATCCTTTGAGTCACAGGCCCGCTCATATTCATTTTTCACAAAAACAACATAAATTTTAGCCATTTAGAGCCTATTTTGCCATATTGCATTGAATTGACCATCTTTGCACATGCGTATTCTAACAATAGAGTTCATTTCACAAAAATCAATGACTGTCCTGTGTACTATGACCTATTAACTGCAAAAGCCCACAAAAACTATGGAATATTCCAAATAAAAAAAAAAATGCAAAAATAAGGGGGCCTACTTGTGCTTCTTATCATATCTTGTCAATTGTGTATTTCTTATATTTCTTGTTACCTGCTTTTTTCACAAGGAGTACCTTTAATGCATTTGGATTACAAAAGATAACACAAAACAGTATTATTATTTTATAAAAAAATCTGTAATTCTTTCAAACATTCATGCAGAATATCTTAAATAATTTACATTAATGTTTCAGTAAACAATAGTTTTTCTTATAATTATTGATACTAATTTGGGAAGACATTTTTATGCAGATCTGACTGCACAAGATGAATTTTTTTGTGCAAAGAAAAAATCATGAAAAATACAAGAAATATACATATTTTCCAGGACCATACTGAATTTAGCTTAATTTCGCATTTGGTGACACACAGTGAAAAGGGTTTTAATTTTACAGGCTCCCTGAAGCATGAAGCTTTAAAATTTATATAAAGTGAATTTGAAAAAAAGTATTTCAAACATTAGGTTTGTAGAGCATTTTATAATACTAGCTTTTTTGATACAAATGCAATACAGAGTGAAATACTATACAGTTATTTAATGTGTAGCCAGGCAATGGATCAGAATATTTCCCCCGAGGTATCCAAATGAGCTTTATGTTCTATCGCCCGAAGCCGTAGGCTGAGGGCAATAGAACATTGAGCTAATCTGAATACCAAGGGGAAAATTATTCTGATCTATTGCCTTGCTACACATTCAATAACTGTTTTATTACCTAATATTTTTTAGTAAAATTTTTAGTTGTATTGTGTTGAACGAAAATTTGTGTTATTTTTTAGCTCACCTGACCCGAAGGGTCATGTGAGCTATTGTCATCGTTAGGCGTCCGTCCGTCATCCGTCGTCCGTTAACTTTTCTTCAAAGATCTTCTTCTCTGAAACCACTGAAGGGATTGCATTGATACTTGGTATACTTGATCTTTAGGATGTCCTCTACCAAGTTTGTGAATTATATACACGTTGACCGACCAACATGGCCGCCGTTACTAAAAATAGAACAGGGGGGTCAGACCATTGTTTTTGGCTTATAACTCAAAAAGTATAAGAGATAGAGAAAATCCGAAGCAACCTTTCTTTTTCAGCATCAAAAGCTCTACCAATCTCTCCATTGTGTCAAAGTTGTGAAACGACTCCTTATAGGAGTTATTGCCCTTTAATCATCAAAATTGACCATTTTTGCAGTTTTGGGACTATATCTTGAAAACCGTTACAGCTAGAGGAAAAGTTAGCATTGCAGAATTGTTAAGCTCATTGAGATCTACAAAAATGATTTCAGGGTCTAAATTGTCAGATCAGCCGTATGAGAGTTATTCCCCTTTAACTGTTTTTTCCATTTATTTAAACTGATTTTTCAAAAATCTTCTTCTATGAATTATATACACATCCACCGACCAACATGGCCACCGTTACTAAAAATAGAACGGGGGGGCAGACCATTGTTTTTGGCTTATTACTAAAAAAAAATAAGAGATAGAGAAAATCGGAAGCAACCTTTCATGTTCAGCATCAAAAGCTCTACAAATCTCTCCATTGAGTCAAAATTGTGAAACAACTCCTTATAGGAGTTATTGCCCTTTAATGGTCAAAATTGACCATTTTTGCAGTTTTTGGACAATATCTTGAAAACCATTAGAGCTAGAGGAAAAGTTAGCATTGCAGAATTGTTAAGCTCATTTAGATCTACAACATTGATTTCAGAGTCAAAATTGTCAGATCAGCCATTGAAGAGTTGTTCCCCTTTAACTGTTTTATCAACACTTGGCGTCCGTCGTCGTCGTCTGTCGTCGTCGTCGTCGTCTGTTAACAATTTTTCAAAAATCTTCTCCTCTGAAACTACCCAACAGAATTTAATGAAACTTGGTATGAATGATCCTTAAGGTGTCCTGCACCAAACTTGTGTTTTGATTTTTGATCCGTTAAAAAACATGGCCGCCGTTACTAAAAATAGACTAGGGTCAGACTACTGTTTTTGGCTTATAAATCAAAAAGTATAAGAGATAGAGAAAATCTGAGGCCACGCTACTGATTCAGCATCAAAAGCTCTACAAAAGTCTCCATTTGGTCAAAGTTGTCAGATGACCCCTTATAGGGGTTACGGCCCCTTAAAGGTGAAAAATAGCATTTTTTCATGTTTTTGGCCTACAGAATGAAAACTATTGCAGATAGAGATTAGCTGTTGCTTGCTTAAATGTTCAGCTCATTTAACTCTACAAAAGTCTCCATAGGGTCGAAGTTGTCAGATGACCCCTTATAGGGGTTACGGCCCCTTAAAGGTGAAAAATAGCCATTTTTCATGTTTTTGGCCTACAGAATGAAAACTATTGCACATAGAGATTAGCTGTTGCTTGCTTAAATGTTCAGCTCATTGAGCTCTACAAAATTCTCCATAGGGTCGAAGTTGTCAGATGACCCCTTATAGGGTTACGGCCCATGAAAAATAGCGATTTTTCATGTTTTTGTCCTACAGAATGAAAACTATTACAGATAGAGATTAGCTGTTGCTTGCTTAAATGTTCAGCTCATTTAGCTCTACAAAATTCTCCATAGGGTCGAAGTTGTCAGATGACTCCTTATAGGGGTTACGGCCCATGAAAAATAGCGATTTTTCATGTTTTTGTCCTACAGAATGAAAACTATTGCAGATAGAGATTAGCTGTTGCTTGCTTAAATTTTCAGCTCATTTAGCTCTACAAAATTCTCCATAGGGTCGAAGTTGTCAGATGACCCCTTGTAGGGGTTACGGCCCCTGAAAAATAGCCATTTTTCATGTTTTTGGCCTACAGAATGAAAACTATTGCAGATAGAGATTAGCTGTTGCTTGCTTAAATGTTCAGCTCATTTAGCTCTACAAAATTCTCCATAGGGTCGAAGTTGTCAGATGACCCCTTATAGGGGTTACGGCCCCTGAAAAAAGCGATTTTTCATGTTTTTGGCCTACAGAATGAAAACTATTGCAGATAGAGATTAGCTGTTGCTTGCTTAAATGTTCAACTCATTTAGCTCTACAAAAGTCTCCATAGGGTTGAAGTTGTCAGATGACTCCTTATAGGGGTTATGGCCCCTTATAGGTGAAAAATGGTGTTTTTGGCCTATAGAATGAAAACTATTGCAGGTAGAGAAAAGCTGTTGCTTGCTTAAATGTTCAGCTCATTTAGCTCTACAAAAGTACAGGGTCAACATCAAGACCAGGTGAGCGATTCAGGCTCCTGGGAGCCTCTTGTTCCATTAATTTACACTGATTTTCAAAAATCTTCTTCTCTGAAACCACTGAAGGGATTGCTTTGAAACTTGGTACACTTGATCTTTAGGATGTCCTCTACCATGTTTGTGAATTATATACATGTCGACCAACCAACATGGCCGCCATTGCTAAAAATAGAACAAGGGGTCATACCATTGTTTTTGGCTTATAACTCGAAAAGTATAAGAAATAGAGAATTTCTGAAGCAAATTTGCTTGTTCAGCATCAAAAGGTCCTTACAGGAGTTATTGCCCTTTAACTGTTTTTTCTATTAGTTTAAACAGATTTCCAAAAATTTTCTCTGAAACCACTGAAAGGATTGTTTTGCAACTTTGTATACTTGAAAGTTTGTGAAATTTATTCAAACTTTGGCATAAGAGATCAGGTGAGCGATTCAGGCTCCTGGGAGCCTCTAGTTTCCATATACTTTAAAAAAAAGGTTTAATGACCATTTGAGCTACGCCCTATTATGGAAGTAATGACAGACCAGGGACTGGGGAGTTTAACGTCAGTCGACAGAAAAGTCTGATGGCTAGACTTTTCTGTTGCACGGACTTCACGTAAATGACCCGGAATAGATAATAAATATTCATGTTTATAAATCGTCCAATCAAATTTGAGGTCAAAGTGTCAACAGGCAATAGAACGTCACCGGGCAATAGAACACCTTTCTATTGCCCGGTAGAATAAGCTAATGGTTAAAATTAAAATATAGTTAATAGAATAGGAAATTTTATCATATTAGGTAATAAATGTAAAATAGTTTTACTAGTGAGATGTCATTAAGTACAGGTAAGCATTATCAATGTAGATTTCAATACAATTTTAGAAAATTCTTGCCTGGATTTCATGAAACATTTCAATTAGAATATTTTTCTCAAATTAATGACTCTGACAGGTATTGAAGATGAGGAAATCCTCACAGTCGATGTTTGTTGAAGCTTAGCATTGAAAAGGATGCATAAAATTTTCAAACTTTTACATACATGTTTAAACTGTTGCATACATATTTATCAATAAGCACTTTTTCTTCTTTACCTAGAATCATTCAATTTATTCATGATAAAAAATTAAAGAACCAATCTGAAGCAAAAGTGGTATATATTTAAGCCTAGATGTTTAATGAACTACTTCTAATAAGATCTTTTTAGATTATGCTCAGTACATTTTCTTAACAGTATTGAATGGAACTAGTTTTGAAATGAAAAAAAAAATTAATATGTAATAAAAGTCGCAACGTTTCGGCTGCATGCCTTCTTGCCTTAATGGCCTCGTTGAAGGCTGCTGGCGGTTGTCAATTGTGGGTTTTCTAAATTGCCGTTTAATTGTGGGCTGTGTTGTGTACATTTATTCCATATCTCTTTATTTTCTATTCTGGGGTCTAATGTTCTCTTATCCTACTAAATATTGTATACATTTTTCTTCTATCACGTGTAAAAAATAAAAGGAGAATTTTCATCAAAACATTTCAAATATATTCAATTGCTCTTGATTAAACAAACATAAACAAAACAAATATAAAATAAATTTTATCTATTTAAAAGATTGATGTGTACTGAATAATTACCTCGATAGTAGTGAAATATCGAGATTTTTGAGTGAACAGAAATCATTTATCTCACTCAGTGAAATAACTAAAAAAAGTGGGAAATTTTAATTAACTGATATTCGTCGTTACCTATAACGCCGTCTATGACGTTGGAAATCATTGTGCCTACATGAAAATAGTCCAACCGAAAATTTCAGTAATTAACCATAAATGAAGCCTTAATTGAAGATTTATCTACGTAATAAATAGTATAACTAACTCAAGATTCCGAATATGGGAAATATTTAACTTGTGACCGAACAACCTTTATAATTCACTCGTGCGCTTGGCGCACTTGTGAATTTTTGGGTTGTTCGGTCACTCGTTGAATATTTCCTCATATTCGGAATCTGGAGTTAGTTATACTATAAATCTTCATGTTTATTTATTTAATACTATAAATTGCTTAAATTTCCAGAATATTTTTAAATAAATTTCTTTGGAAATCAAGTTTGCAAAATTATTCACGACATGCCACTGTAATACATAATAATCTTCAACAATTAAAAAAAAAAACAATAAACTATTGTCTAAATTTGATGAATAACAAAATAGTCACAAATGTTAACATTATAAAACCAAGATATCCAAAGACAGGAAAACCAAAGTATTTTAATAAATATCCTCCAATTGTTGGAGATAAACTTCTTATTAAGGAATTCACAGCCATATTTAATCCCAGCATCACACCTGAAATTAAATAAAAATTTATTCAAATAATAATCAACAATAGACATGTATTTTTATGATTCTTGTGTGTTGTCTTAAACAAGAAATTTAAATACTGTCAACATAGGCATTTTTGTTGGGTGTTATTTTCCCGATTTTGTAAAGTGAACCTTTTGGGTGGGGGATAAATTCATGTTTTGTTGGATTATTTATACTCTTTAATTACAGAATAATCAATTAGTGTGAAAGAAATTTTTGCAGATATTTTGTGATCATGAATTTTACCCCCACACAGAAATTTCCACGTTTACAGTATGCAATGGTATGCTAGAAAGTAACTATTAGTACACAAATTCATGATCATCTGACCCAATGATGGTTTGTCATAGAATTTTTGTGTATTGCCATCCTTTATAGGATTTGACTAACACTTTATTGGATTAGCAATGCAATAAGCAGGCACAGTTTTTCATTCAGTAGTTCAGTAGTACCTGAGTTCAATGTATTTGATGCGAGTTTGATATCAGTCGATAAATGCTTCTTAGCTAGCTGTCAGTAACTTCGAGTGTTCTCAAGAGAGTACCTCTACATCCCATTATTTTCTTGTTTTCCTGTTGTCTCAGGTTCTCTCTTGTTGAATTGAACTTCTATCAATTTGATTTTTACTACATGTTAGTTTGTGCTTAGTTATTGATTAACAATAGGGGGAAGATTGAGCCCAAAAAACTAGTTTAACCCCACCACATTTTAAATGTGCCTGTCCTAAGCCAAGAATCTTGATCAAAGCTGATGTTTTTATTCTTTGAATTTATGTTATTTGTTTTTTGTCAAGAAGAGGGTCTTTCATTGGCACTTTAGGATTGAGCTTGAAACATATGTAGTTTATTTTCAATACAGGGTCAATTGTAAAACAGCAAACAGTGACCGCTGGTCACAAAGTCTGCCAAATTTTATAAAATTCAATAAACAATGGTTAACTCAGATTTTTAGGAGTCCTTAATATGAAAAAGATAATGCCTGTTTATTTTTCGGACCATATGAGTATCTGGACCATACACATATGGTCATGAACATATATATGTATATGGTCCAGATCATTTATATTATGCAGAAATCATAGTATTATTTATCAATTGGACCAATGGGATGAGTGAGCAGGGAAGATGACATTACTTCCCAACTTGTAAGGCAAGGCTTGATGAAATCTCCCATCATATCTAAAATCATGTGACATTAAGCAGACTAACTAAATTAAGGTGTTTTAAAATACCTATCTTACTGTGAACAAGGTAAGTCAGTACTTTAATTCCAAGGCAATATTTTTATATTGCTCCAAAATAAACTTGTGCCAAAAAATAAAAATATATCATTGGCGTCTTCTTAAGCTTTTAAGACAACACGTTACTCGTATTACCGGTATATAACACAAGATGCTTTTTCCTTAATACTTCATAAATTGAATGAGTGTAAGTTCTGAAACCAATTTTGGTTGGGTACAGGAAGAATGCACATTTCTTTATCTCACTCCTTTTAGCAAAAGCCAGAAATCATAATTAAAATTACCTGTATCTAACTCAGAAACTGTTCTGGTAAGAGCACTAGATATCACAATATTGGATGAAGCAAGCCCAACCACTAAAGGTGTTAATACTAAACACATCTGAAATATATCTGTTACAAATGCCTGCAAAAAAAGGAATTGTTCTAAAGGGTGTGTGAGCAAATATATCTTGAGATCTTTTGCTTTCATCCATTTAAAAGTTTTTAAGTTCTTCCAACATAGTTTCATAAGTAATTGAGATCTCTTGCTTTTTTTAAAAATGTTTTTAAGTTCTTCCAACATGAGGTATCAATTATCATGGTTTTCGTGGTTGGCCTTGACCCACGAAATGTTATACCCAACAACTGTATGCTGGAGACATCAAAACCATGAAATTAATAAAAAGCTACGCCGAGCGCAGCATGATACGACCGCAACATGTTTAACCCTGTACGTTGGAGGCCTAATATGGATAGTCCATTGCTTTGGTCACATGAAGCCCATGGTGGACGTACAAAGTTTTTTGACACATGCATCCTGTGGTGGACTTAAAATTGCATTTTTGACTCATATATATTTACATCAACATCTAATACAAAAAGCCTTATCTATATACATGTAATACTGTAATAGTTACAACTTAATTTTAAGTATAAAACTATTTGCCTTGACAAACTTTTAAAATTGGTGTTTTTGGCCCCTTTGACCCCTAATTTCTCGAAAACGGTAAGAGATATTGCAAATCTCATTGAAAAACGCAGCCAGGAATTTTTACAAGGATTCCAATGAAAAAAAGATTTTGAAAATTGGACCAAAAATAAAAAAGTTGATTTTATGGGCGTGGCCTGTCTTTAGCCCCCTGTAGCAATGTAATGGTAAAATACATATCAAAATCATTGACACATTTAGTAGACAGAATTTTATGATTCAACAAAAAAAGAATTTTCAAAATTGAATGAATAATGAACATTCTACAACAGTTTTGTCGATACACCCGTTTTAGCCCCTTTGGCCTTTTTTTCTAAAACAGCAGGGGCCACAAACCCCAAATGCAAAACCAACATTCCTTTAGTGGATATAATCATCATATTTAAACTTCATAACAATTGGCTGGCCCACTACAACTTAATATTGGTAAAAAACTATTTGCCTGGACAAACTTTTATAAATGGCGTTTTTGGCCCTTTTGACCCCTAATTTCTCGAAAACGATATGAGATATTGCAAATCTGATTGAAAAACGCAGGCAGGGATTT
>CAXARO010001730.1:0-20463 GCA_963971305.1 Arcuatula senhousia
ACCGTTATAAAAAATCTGAAGCAGGGAAAATGTTGCTAGACTCCTGGTCATGATTCGTCATGCAAAAAATTGTTTTTCGATCAACTTCCTGGTTACGCGTTTTTGACCCGAAAAGTGTCACGACTCGTCAAATTTTTTTTCTTCAAAACGGTTTGTCCTAGAGACTTGGGACTTTCACCAATCATCCTAGGTGACATATGTTACATCTAAAAATGTCAAGGTCAAAGGTCAAATCTCAAGGTCAGAGGTCATGGTACACCTTGTCTGCAGTATAGCTCAAAAACCGTACAAAATTGAAGCAGACATGTAATGAGGAAAATACTCGTCTCATTTAGACCTTTATTTGATATAGAGGGTTGAACACTGTACGACAAACCGTTTTCGAGTTATGGCCCTTGACCCGTTTCGGCTTATTCGTTTTTGGCTTATAACTTTAAAACCATCAAAGATAATATAGTAAACATATGGGTTTTTTGTGACCGTCATTGGGAGTCCTTCAATTTAAGACCAAAGTCGAATGGTTAAAGGCAGCCATTTTCAAAATGGCCGACACCGTAAACAGTTTTTAAGAAATAACACCTAAACCGTACAAAATTGAAGCAGACAATACATGGGAAAAATGTTCGCCATGTCGAGATCTACAAAAAGTGTTTCAGGTGCGAAAGCTTAAAACTTGTTGTTTTTGAGTTATCGCCCTTGATTCGTATTTTTAAAATGATTTTTGTTAATAACTTTTTAACCATAAAAGATGGTGAATGAAACATATGGTTTATTTGAAAGAAAATTGAATTACCTACAATTTGAACCCAAACAGTACATGATTTGGTTGAACGGTTTCAAAATGGCGGCCAAAACAAGTTTTACGAAACATGTTTTTTGCCCATAACTTGAAAACGATAACAGATAGTATAGTAAACATGTATACTTAAATGAATCAGAATGCAAAGAGCTACAATTTGAGTCGGAGGTCAAAAGTCATGGGTCAAGGTCATTCCCTAGCAACAAGGTAACCTTAATGAAAAGTCCATAGCAACCATACATATTCTTAAACAAGACTACTTTCTGAGTTTAGATGTAAGTTTTTACAACCGGAAGTGACATTTATTATTTTTTTTTTTCTGCCGCAGATGTCAAAAAAGTGTCGCGACCTATCATTACGAAACTTAGTACTATTAATCGACACTACCAGGGCTCGACTTGAGTCGGCCTGCGAAACCGATCTATTTTTAGTAACGGAGTTATCTGCCAGGAACCCAAAAACCTTGTCTGCAGATAAAGTCAGAAACCGTAACCGTTATAAAAAATCTGAAGCAGGGAAAATGTTGCTAGACTCCTGGTCATGATTCGTCACGCAAAAAATTGTTTTTCGATCAACTTCCTGGTTACGCGTTTTTGACCCGCAAAGTGTCACGACTCATCAATTTTTTTTCTTCAAAACGGTTTGTCCTATAGAGACTTGGGACCTAATAATCATCCTAGGTGACATATGTTACAACTAAAAATGTCAAGGTCAAAGGTCAAATCTCAAGGTCAGAGCTCATGGTAAACCTTGTCTGCAGTATAGCTCAAAAACCATACAAAATTGAAGTAGACAAGTGATGAGGAAAATAATCTTCTCATTTGGACCTTTATTTGATATTAAGGGTCGAACACTGTACGACAAACCGATTTCAACTTATGGCCCTTGACACATTTTTGCTTATTCGTTTTTGGCTTATAAATTTTAAACCATCAAAGATAATATAGTAAACATATGGGTTTTTTGTGACCGTCATTATGAGTCTTCAATTTAAAACCAAAGCTGAATGAATACGGGCAGTCATTTTCAAAATGCCTGACACCGTAACCATTTTTAATGAAATAACACTTAAACCGTACAAAATTGAAGCAGGCATTACTTAGGAAAAATGTTCGCCATGTCGAAATCTACAAAAAATGTTTCAGGTGCGAAAGCGTAAAACTTGTCGTTTTTGAGTTATCGCCCTTGATTCTTATTTTTTAAATGATTTTTTGTTTATAACTTTTTAACTATAAAAGATGGTGAATAAAACATAGGTTCATTTGAAAGAGAATTAAAATATCTACAATTTGAACCCGAACAGTACATGATTTGGTTGAAGGGTTTCGAAATGGCGTCAAAAACAAGTTTCGTGAAACATGTTTTTTGCCAATAACTAGTTAACCGTATTAGATAATATAGTCAACATGCATACTTAAATTAATCAGTATGCATAGAGCTACAATTTGAATCCAAGGTCAAAGGTCATGGGTCAAGGTCTTTCCCTAGCAACAAGGTAACGTTTATGAAAAGTTCATAGCAACCATATGTATTCTTAACCAACACTACCTTCTGACTTTAGAAGCAAATTTTATAACCGGAAGTGACCTTCTGTCCATTGCAACTGACTTAAGACCTTCATCAATCATCCTAGGTGACACATGTTACATTAAAAATGTCAAGGTCAAAGGTCAAATCTCAAGGTCAGAGGTCATGGTACACCTGGTCTGCAGTATAACTCAAAAACCATACAAAATTGAAGCAGACATGTTATGGCATGTATGGGAAAAATACTTGTCTCATTTAAACCAAATTTTATTTGATAAAAAGGGTCGAACCCTGTACGACAAAAGGTTTTCGAATTATAGCCCTTAACATGTTTTGACCAAATGAATTTTGGCCTATAACTCGAAAATTCAAGATAACATAGTAAACATATGGGTTATCCATGACCGTCAACTTATTCCCTTCAGTTTAAAATCAAACTTGATTGGCTAATGGTAAACAGTTTTTGTGGAAAAAGCATGTAAAACCGTACAAAATTGAAACAGACAAAACATGGGAAAATTGTTCGTTATGTCGAAATCTACAAAAAAAGTCTTCGAGACGGAAACTGTAAAACTTGTTGTTTTTTAGTTATTGCACTTGATTCGAATATGTTAAAACTGTTAATTTGCTTATAACTTTTAAACTTTAAAGACAATACATAACCAAAATGACCCCAAGGACAAAACCTACAACATGAGCCAAAAAAGTGTATGATACGGTTGACTGGTTTCAAAATGGCAACCCTAACATGGCTTTGCGAAATTCATTTTTTGCCAATAACTTGAAAACCGTAAAAGATAGTATAGTAAACATATATACTAATATGAATCAGTATCCAAAGAGGAGCTACAATTTCAGTCCCAGGTCAAAGGTCAAGGGCATTCCCTAGCAACAAGGTAATGTTAAAGAAAAGTTCATAGCAACCATATATATTCTTAACCAAGACTACCTTCTGAGTTTACAGGTAAGTTTTCTTAACCGGGAGTGACTTTTTGTTCATAGCAACCGACATGAAAGTCCTTAGCTACCATATATATTCTCAACCAAGACTACCTTCTGAGTTTACATGTAAGTTTTCTTTACTGGTAGTGACCTTTTACCTTTAGCAACCGATATGAAAGTCCTTAGCAACCATGTATATTTTCAACCAAGACTACCTTCTGAGTTTACAGGTAAGTTTTCTTACCTCGAAGTGACCTTTTGTCCATAGCAACTCAACCATGTTTTCTGATTTTAGGCAGGTCACTCTAATTGTTAACTTTTGTAGAGAAGGTAGAAGCAGTGCATTGCAATAAATTAAATATCTTACCAACTGGATTTTTTTTGGTCTTGACACGAATCCCTCACATTTGTTCTCATAACAAGCAAGCAAGAACATGTACATCACATACATAAAAAATAAGATGTATCGTAAGCTACTTGTCAGAAAATCTACTCATTATCCTAGATTAACCTTTATACAAAGCTTTTAACAGCTCATTAAATATCGGTAAAGAAACAAAAGGATACCATAGTCCTCTTAGGTACTTCTGCAGAGTCTAGAAAATGACAGCTGTTGAGGTAATTTCTTAAAAAGATTTTACCTATTGACGCGGGGCCACCAGGCAATCTGCCCACTTTTGCACCAGCATAGAAATATAATGCCTGGGGAGGGAATCGAACCCTCTTACGTCAAGTGTTAAAGTGTGTCTCAGACTCATTTAACATTTGTACTGTATAAGACCATAAAATTCAGTGTAAGAAATACATGCAAGTGCTTGCCCCCATAAGTAAAAGTCTATAACCACTTGCCCGTTTCATGATTTTCTGCTAAGAAATAATTGCAATGACATGTTTTCTTTATTGTGAAGTGCAAGTTCAATATGCATTACTGCTTGTCCGCTGGGCAATTTTTTACAATTATTAATTTCTAACATTTTCTAACATAAAATTAAATTTCTATTGGCAGGTTTTTTTCAGGCTCAGCAAGTGTTTCTCTCTACCTTTCATCTCCAAAAATAATGGGTATTTTTGTACTTGGTAGTGTGTGCGTGTTTTAATGTTTTAACACCCTTTATTAACTGTCCTTGGCCATGTACTTGATAGTAACCTTGCATGTTTAATGTTTAAAAATTTTTCAATAAACCATGAAGGGAGTACTTCTGTGTTTTGTTAACTGAAATACATGATTAACCTGGAAAAAAAACATACATGCACCAGAGCCCTGTTAGCTACTTGTGCAAAGTATAATCTATTTATACTTTCCACAAGTACCCACCTCCCACGACGAGGACGTAGGGTTGGATTTTTGGGAGGCAAATATTTTATAATTTTTTTTTGCAAAATATAAATGTATTGTGTATAGTCAAAATCATGCTATACCTTAAAAAAAAAAACCGCTAAAACATTTCATACCGGTACTTAAGTTTTGATCTTAACAAGAATTGCCTCATGGTAACTATAGTAAATTGGCAACACTTTAACTACTATTGGACATACTCCTTTACAGTAAACATGGTCAATCAGTGTTCCACCTTCTGTTGTTGGTTTAGTCACACATTGCCTAAATCCAACTGATTCCATGTAGTCAAAGACAGTTGTATCACCTCTCAAAATGTTTTGATTAAAATCACCTAATACAATTACTTTTTCCGATTCAAGCATTAACTGTTGAACAAGATGTCGAAAATTGACCATGAAATCAGCAATAGGGTACTTTTGAGTCCTGTAAACAGTTGCAATGATAACATCTAAACTAATAACTTTGAACACGAAGCATTCTATATTTTCAAACGGCAGTTCAACATTTTCTAACAAAATTCCTTCTTTTGAGAACACACCAACGCCTCCATGATGCATTTTCTTTAACGATGCATATAACATAGTGTTTGCATTGAATGCATCAGATCTTGAAATATGCTCAAATGTATGTTCATTTAGATCACAATTCATTTCCTTTTGTAACCAGGTTTCTGTCAGGCAAATGAAGTCCACATTCCCAACAATAGGGTTTCTTTTCAAGTCTTCTATATGATTTAACAACCCTTCAATGTTGTGATACAAAATTGACATGGTATTACTTTCTGGTGTTTCTTCAACCTCATCTATAAACTTTTTCATTTTCACGACACCACTTGCAATGTCAGGATCACAAAAGATCTTTTTTTTTAGTAACTTCTCTTCTATGTCATTTATGAACAAACCATCAAGAGAAGTCACTCGGCTAAGTGCAACATATGCCTGTCCACATGCAAAGCATTTGTTTAAGTCAATAACACATTTCTCTACAGTTAAACCTTGAACTTTGTGAATAGTACAACCCCAAGCCAGCTGTAAAGGATATTGTTTTCTACTCCCATTTCTTTTAGGAATATCTTCTGTAGACGGTTCAATGCCAATACATCTTTTCCCACTAACAGTTTTTTGAACAGCTGCATTTTTTCCAACATTGTCATTATCAAAGTTAACAAATATAAAATGCGGCAAAGTGTTTTGTGTATTTTGTACAATTTCCATTATTGTTCCTATTACACCATTAACTAGGCCATCCTTAGTATCAATGTTTTTGATCAACATAACTCTGGCTCCTACTCCTAGAAGCAGTGAAGATTGTAATTGAAGGTCTTTTTCTGTGAAATGTGAAGCTTTTCTAATAAGTTGACCACTGGCTTTTACCTTTTGATAGTCTTCAGATTCCAGGAGTTTAACTTCTGTTCCAAGTTTCATAACCATATCATTATTGTGAGATCTTATTTCATCATTTGTTGCAAAGATATGCAAAGCATCTTCTGGTCCCTGTTTAATTCTGCTTTTCAATACTTCTATGTCATTCTGGCTAAGTTCATTGTCCTTTGTCCTAACTCTTAATCTGTTAAGAACTTCTGCAAATTGACTATTGTTTTTTTGTCGCATGACCTCATCTAATTCCACAACTTCAAATAACTCATTCCATAGTTGATTCATGGGGTTGGATGGATCGTCTACATATAATTTGTCAGATTTCTTTGTTTTAACTGGTGGTAACTGATAGAAATCACCAACTGCAATAACTGACACACCTCCAAACAAATTGTCTTCAGGCATTTTCTTTATTTGTCTCAAACGTTGATGGATGAAAAATAGTAGTCTTTTATTGACCATTGAGATTTCATCAATAATGATGACTTTCAGAGACTCCAGTTTTGATCTCAATGTATTGATCTTGTCTTCACTTAAAAGGGCATGGTCCATTGTAAGATGTTTATATATACCTAATGCACTGTGGATTGTTGTTCCCGAGATATTGAAAGCTGCAGTACCTGTAGGAGCTGTTAACAAAACAGAAATGTCTTCTGGGTTTTCCTGCATTCTAGAAAGTATCCTTGACATTTCATAATACAGACATTTTATCAAATGGCTTTTTCCAGTTCCACCTCCACCAGTTACAAAAACATGAAAAGGTTCCACATTTTCTCCATTTGCTTTCTGTAAGCACCAGTGCCTTATCTTGTAAAATACCTCTCTTTGCTTATGATTCATATTCTGCAGTAAAGGAATAACTTCATTCTTAGGAAACAAAGTATTCGTTAGAAGATTTGTTCCAATGGGGGCATCATGCTGATTAAGATCAGGTATTGTTTCCTCTGACATATCTTCATCAGCTGTAGATGTTGTACCTTCCAAGTTACATTCAATTCTTTCTGATTCAGCTTCAGGACAAAGTTGAGCCCATGCATCTTCTTGATATCCTCTCTGTTCTAGATCTCTTTCAGCATTTTCCAAAGCTTTACCAACTTTCACATATCTAGCTTTGTTGCTTTCAATAATACTTACTACATCAACAATTTGTTCATTGCTGCTCAATTTAACAGACCCATTATAGTAGAACTGTTCATAACTCTCAAATTGTGCAGGTTTCAAGTGCTGATCTACTCTGTATGGTAAAAACAATTGAAGCATACTTTGATAGTATTTTTCTGGTGCTGTTTCTGAGGAAAATCTAGGGTATCTAATTATAGCAGGATCAGTTCGAGTTCTCTTTCTGATGTATCCAAGGTTTTTGCCAAGCTTGAAAGTGGTTTCCTCATTCATTTTTTTAGGAACTTGTGATTTGGCAAGGACACTGAAGTCAGAACAAAATTCAGCTAAACACATATTTTCAAATGTTTCATTTGCAGGTCTTGCTTTGTATCGATCTACAATGTTTGTCATCCACATGGATTCATAATCTGTTTCATCTTCAGCATCATTGTTACTTTGAACTTTACTACATTTTTTCTGTGCATGCTGTGCTCTTTCAATTTCTTTTAATGGAATACTCATTCTACTTGGATTTAAACCTATTGGTATAAACTCCACTTTTCTAGAACATCCCTTTAAACTTAGTCCAGTTACCCTATAAACTGCTTCTTGGGCACTAATTTCTCTATGATGCAGGTAGGCTGTGCCAACTTTCTTCATAGTCTGTTGAGCGTTTAAATTTCCTTCAATGGCTTCATTTTTAGTTTGTTGTAACAACAGTCCTAACTCTCTTTCAGCTTTGCTAATGTAGCTTATGATATATACAACACAGGAATATTCGTCTAAGACATATTGAATGTCCATGTTGGCATTCCAAGCTCTAAGTAGATGTTCATTGTACTGATTTATGTAAATTTCATCAACATTCCTTTTCAGAATGACAGTATTTCTATTTGCTACAACAGAACAAATGTTTTCAAATTCTTCCTGTGTCATGCTTACTTTTTCTAGCATTTCATCAGCTGACAATGTGTCATTTTCTTCATCAAGTATACAATCCCATAACTGCTTCAATCTCTTTTTAGCATCTCCAACTGTTTCTTCTGTTGTTTCTTCTACTTCAGCTATGAATGTTTCAGTTGATGGTGGCCTTGGAAAGTTAAATCTACAAGTAGTTCCTTTCTTTTTGCACGATGCTGAATGATTTTTGCTATGCTGGTGCAGAGATGTAACCATTTCATTCAATTCAAAGTCTATTTCTTTATCTGGTATTTGACAAGTAATATATTTATTGATGAAATTCACAACATCAGTGTTACTGTCTAATCCAAATATTGGAGCACCTTCAACCCAGAACAAACAATGTGCATGTGGAGAACCTCTTTGCTGAAATTCAATTCTATAAAAATAATCAATAACTTTTCCAATAGGATTTGCATCAGACAAAATTACTTCTTTCAGGAAAGTTTGAAATCTATGATCAAACATCCTTGCTAATGTTACTGGATTACTGTACAAGATTTTGCATTTCTCATTCCAGTCCAAATCATCTATCTTTCTTATGTCACCCTGCTGTTTCATTACAGTATCAAGCATTTCTGACCATCTAAAATCTGCAGAAGAGAATGAACAAAAGAAGGTTGGCTTCCCCACTTGTCGTAGCATTGCAAACATATCTTTCTGTGTTGCCTGCCAATAAGGTGGTGTTCCACGTATGGGTTTCAGATATTTAATGGCTTCATCCTTTTTCATTAGATCCTTGAGACAGTCTCTGTTTAGAAGCATATCACTTGTCACTTTTTTGCCACCAGGTGCAATAGGTGATTGTTTTCTTAATGAAATTTGTACATTAGACATAACTTGATCAAGCTCTGATAAGTATTGGGCAAAAAATATGTATGAGGTGTCTTTGGCAAATCTGTTGTCCACTCCCATTAATCTCATATTGAAATATCTTAAAAGAGATAATCTCTCTTCCCTTTCTTGTTTGAATGTGTTGATGCCAGTTGGAAAGTGTGTTGGAAACGACTTGGCTTCAATTCCTTCCTCTCGTAAAACACTAACTGGTTTGTTTCCCTCTGCTGGACAAATACTGAACACTTCATCAAAACATTGATCTAATATTTCTTGTCCAATGTCAGCGGGCTGCAGACATGTATTAAGTTGTACACCTCTTAGTTTATCATCTAAGTAAGAACTTTCGTCACATGTTAAGTCCTCATCTACTAAGGAATCATGATCAATTGACTTGTGTTCATCATCATTTCCTTTTCCATTTATAAAACCTTCTGTGTTTTCATTTGACACTGGTTCTATGTTCTGGTTACAGCTTTCATGATTATCACGAGATTCATCTTCTTTTGGAATAGGATTTAACCATCTTTCTGCTACTACAACATCTGCATACCAAACATTGTTTTCTTTAAGATAGTGGAGAGCTGTATCAACCTTTTTAGTGCTTATGTATTGATATTCCTGGTAGCCTTTATAATTTATTTTTCTCTTCAATTTCACTGCTAGCATTTTATTTTCATCCTCAGCTCTAGGAAGAGTTGATGTTATTTTGTGAATATTAGAAGGAACACAGACTACAGGACCATGAACTCCTTTTTGACCTCCCTTTGGCAATCCAAGTATTTTCATAAATGGAATATTCATGGCTACGAGATGTTGTTCAAGAGTGTTAAGTGTGTTTAGCTCTACAGGAACATCTTCTAATTCTAGATTATTACAATGACTTTCAGCTGGTACAGTACCCACTAACAGTTTTCTATGGCAGGTAAAACAAATCCAAAGAAATTTTCTGCTAGAATTTGCATTTTTACAAGCTTCTTTGCATTCACTATTGCATTCATGCACATATTTATTTGATATACATTTCCTTGCTATATTTGCTATTTCTTCTCCTTTATTGTCATACAATTTGTAGTCACAATTAATCACTTGTTTTCTAAAAAACAATCGAAAGCAACATCCACAAACATATTCTGGTCCATTTTGTGATTCTAACTTAAATTTCTGAATTACGTTTTCAATTTTCTGTAGTTCTTCTTTTACAGTTTCCCTTCGTTGTTTTGTTTGGCCCACAATTTTATTCCTGTGTATTTCATCATTAGCATATTTATTGATACTTGCATCTTTAACGTTTTGACGATGGATTTCATCGGATGCATATTTGTTGATACTAGCATCTTTAACGTTTTGACGATGGGTTTCATCGGATGTGTATTTGTTGATACTAGCATCTTTAACGTTTTGACGATGGGTTTCATCGGATGCGTATTTGTTGATACTAGCATTTTTAACGTTTTGACGATGGGTTTCATCGGATGCGTATTTGTTGATACTAGCATGTTTAAGTTTTTGACGATGGCTTTCGTTGGATGCATATTTGTTGATGCTGGCATCTTTTAAAGTTTGACAGTATGTTTCATCATTCTCATACATTTCTTTTGTCTTTCTTTTCACCTTTGTGCTGTAATCTGTGTCATTCGCATACTTGTCATTAAGTTTCCTTTTGATTGTTTCTTTGTTTGACTGATACCTATTTATACTTGCATCATTCACATCTTGTCTAAATACAGAGTCTTTTAAATATCTCTCTTTAGCACGACTCAGCTTAAGTTCTCTTATTTCTGGTGTGGTTTGATACTTTTCTTTTTGTTTTTCTTTCTTTGTCTTTTTAGAGGGTGTTAGGTAAATACTTTCAGAAGACTTATCTGTACTTGAAAACTTGTTTCCTTTCAAATGTGTTCCTTTTCTTTTTCTGTCATAAATGTTTTTTTGTGGAGATTCCTCCTTCTTAAAGGCTTGCATAACGCTTGTAACAACTTCATAATGATTGTTTTGAAGCTTGAGATATATGGATTTTTCATTAATAACTGCATCTTTTTCTATCTGTTTTGCAGAATATCTTAACCATTTACCTTCTGTAAAAGTAAAAATGTCAGTCTTCATTAAATCAGCAGCAGCTAATATTTCTATAGCAGTTCCCCAACTGTTATTCTCTAGCATTCTGTTTGTCATAACATGTTCTTCTACAGATGTACTGTCAACAAATGCAGATAACCTATCTGCATTCTGTAAGCTATGATTCACAATAGCTTCCCTCATAATGGAGTAAAACTCTTGTCTTTGTGAAACTGCAAAAGACAAAGCTCTGAACAAACAATTTCCATCACCAACAATACTCTTTGTGTTTTCAGGATTTCCCATGTTCAAAACAGACTTATAACTACACGATTTTGATATAAACTTTAGAGGCATTTTCAATTTGGAACATAATTTTCTCCTAAGGGATGCATCAGTTGGTTTAAAATCGAATTTAGCATTTGACATAGAACTAACAAACGGCACATCAGATTCATAGTTTTGGCTTACCTCATTGTCAGTGCTCAATGGGTTTTCTTTACCCGATACAAGGAAGTCACATGTAGGAACTGTTTCTGAATCATTCTGTGTACATACTGCAGGTTCTGGCACACTAAAGCTTTCACCACTTTGGTTTGAATACTGATTTTGCAACCTATCAACATATCTATCATTATTTTTGACAACAGTAGTGTTTACAACATTTGCATGTGCAATATGGAGAACAACACCAGTAATTTCAAATTGCACTTGACAGTTGTTTTTAACAAATGCAATAAGATGATTATATAAATGATCAACATTTTGGAGACTTATGACTATACTTGTACCATTACACTCAGGCAGGCCAAAATCATTTCGTGCATGTGAATCAAATAGATATAATCTGTTTTCCTGCTTTATTACTAACGATGTTGATCCTTGAACACATATGAAGCAACCATCTGTTTCAATAAGTGATTCTTGAATAGCCTGATCAAGAGGCAAGACACCAGGGATATCAATGTTTTCATCTATATTGACCAAAGCAGCAAAAGATTCTTTCATATTTACACTCACTAACATGCCATTTAATTCTATTTGAGTTGGCAAGTCAGAAACCAAAAGCAAATCATTGTTGCCATGAATCCAGTTGTACAAGTTATTACCTTGAGTAAGAATTGTATCTAACATTGAACAATTCCAAAGACTAACTGTAGACAACCTACTTTGAACTAATGCAACTAAACAATTAGCAACACATTGCTTCCCTGCATTCAAATCAAATCTTAGACTTCCTTGATGGAAACTGCCTCTTGCAATAACTTGTGTTAGCATAGAATATGGGAGAATATCACATACCTGATTTACTGCACTAATTGAGCCAAGCTGGTTGGTAATGTTGTCAAGCTTCAAGCCAGTACTGCCTATTGAAAAATCCAATTCGTCTTCTAGATCTTGCTCAGTTTCAGTTTGAGTTTCAAGTATAGCATCAGATTTGTCAGTATCTATATTTGTGCTAGATTTCGTAATAAATTCTGTGTTTAAATTCTGTGTGATAAATTCTTGGTGCATCATTTTGTCAGATTCCATGATTATACTGGTAGGGTGTACCACCAGTTTCGTCTGATCTGCAACGCCTAAGTTTGGCGAGGGTACACTCGGTGGTGTACAAACCCACGGCGGGGAGTCAGAGCTCGGCGGCATGTCCTTTTGGACACACAGACTTCCCTGAGATGATGCAGAACTCAGGGCATTAGGACAATTTTTCTCACTAGCAGAGCTAGGAGAAGCCATTGCCCTGGCTAGGGGTTTTTCCTCATCCCGAGGTGCCATCCCCATGGAGGCTGGACAACTTTTCTCGCTAGTTGAACTAGGAGAAGCCATTGTCCTGGCTAGGGGTTTTTCCTCAGGTAGAGGTGCCAACCCCATGGAGGCAACTGGTTTTTCACTGGCCTGGCGCATCTTCCTCTTTCTGTCTCTGTCTTCTTTAGCTCTTACAGCTTGACTTTTTCCTTTGCGACCCATTTCTGAAAATAGAAAAAAATGTTCTTATATTTTTGTATATGTACAAAAAATATCAACTTTATATGGCAAAAACTGTATCATATGACGTATTTACCTGAGACACCTATATCATACCGAGGGCCAACATTATTCATGCACATCTTCATATGATGTTCTTCCTTCCTGTAAAGTATCATCAACATCTGTTGCGCGGTTTAGGAGGAGTTGCGTTTATGAGGTCTCCCATTAAATACTGCATTTAAAAAGTTTAAGTCTAATGATCTCCCATGAATGATTTCATAGAGCAATAAAAGTTCTTCATGCACACCTACATAAGATGTAGTTCCTTCATGTCATGTTTCAACAAAATCAGTTGGGTTGTTTAGAAGAAGTGCTTGCGAGGTATGTGGACAGACAAGATGATTTCAGCATAAAAGAAAAAGCTAAAATGTATGCCAAGTGCAGCATGATACGACACTTTGATTATAACCACTAATTAGGCATGGATTTTTAATAAATAGCATTTGAGTTTTAATGTTCAACTAGGAAAAACTGTTTTAGCGCACTAAAACTGATGTCTCCCCTTCCTTGAATAACACAAGTTCAATCTTGAGGTCAAAAGGTCAAAGTCACAATGACATACATTTTTTTTTTATGTACATGAACATGTGCAACAATTTTTTTTAATAATGATACATCTACATTCTAAAGCCCTATGTCAAAGGATAAAAAAGTTATGGCCTGGAAGGCTTTGCATGTCAAATAAGCATTTGTCAAAGTCATTAAATTTGGTGACACATTGTTCCCATGATGACACATTAAAATGTGAAAATTCAAAGCCTTTTGAATAGGATTAAAATGTATATGGCCCAGACATGTTTTATGTGTAAAAATAGCATTAATTTGACCTTTAGGTCAAAGGTCAAGGTCACATGAAAGTCATTCTGGTACGTGACACATCGTCTCATGGCGAAACATCCACATGCTAAATATCAAAGGATAAAAAGTTATGACCAGGACACACTTTGCACATAAATTTAGCATTAATTTGACCTTGAGGTCAAGGTCATTCTGGTACAGGACACATCGTCTCATGGTGATACATCCTCATGCCAAATATCAAAGCCCTATGTCAAAGAACAAAAAAATAATGGTCTGGAAAACATTGGATGTAAAAAGAGCATTAATTTGACCTTGAGGTCAAAGGTCAAGGTCATGTGAAGGTCATCCTGGTATGCAACACATCGTCTCATGGCGAAACATTCACATGCCAAATATCAAAGGATAAAAAGTTATGACCAGGACACACTTTGCATGAAAAATTAGCTTTAATTTGACCTTGAGGTCAAAGGTCAAAGTCATATGAAGGTCATTCTGGTACACCACACATGATCTCATGGTAATACATCAACATGTTAAATATTAAAGCCCTATGCCAAAGAACAATAAAAAGCATGGCACAGGCACACTTCCTATGTAAAATAAGCATTAATTTAACCTTGAGGTCAAAGGACAAGGTCATATAAAGGTCATTCTGGTGTGCGACACATCTTCTCATGGTGATACATCCACATACCAAATATCAAAGCTTTATGTAAACGAACAAAAAAGTTAAGGCCGGGAACACTTTGGATGTAAAATTAGCATTAATTTGACCTTGAGGTCAAAGGTCAAATTCATGAGAAAGTCATTCTGGTACGCGACACATTGTCTCATGGTGATACATCCACATGCCAAATATCAAAGCTCTATCTCAAAGGATAAAAAAGTTATGGCCCGGACACGCTTTGTATGAGAAGAAGAAGAAGAAGAAGAAGAAAAGAAGAAGAAAAAGAAGAAGAAGAACTGACACAAAAAACAATATGTCTCCCCCTTCTGGGAAGGGCAGACATAAAAATCCAAAAATATTAAACAGATTTGCACGAAAATTTAATATGCAAATCATGACATGCTACTAATTAACTGAAACGTTGTACAGTTGCTTATTATAAATATAAGCAACTGTACAAGGTTTCAGAACTGTATTGTTAAAAGTTTTTGAGTTTTAGTGATTCTCAAAATCTGTGATTTTGGAAAATAAATGAAGTTTTTTTCCAAAAATATTTTACATTTTAGCATGAAATTTTAAACATGCAAATTATGACATGCTACTTAGTAGCTTTACAATATTTCAGAACTTTGTTGTTAATAGTTTTTGAGTTTCAGTGTTCACAAGAATTGTTGACGGACGGACAGACAGAAGGACCGACAAAGTGAAAACTATAAGCCCTAAATATCAGACCTCTATCTCATGTAGTTGCTTAGAAAACTGTGACGGAAATTTTACATTTATGTCCAATATGTGTAAAAACCTAGGTATTCAGTTAACAGAAAGTAGACTACATAGGAGCATTTCAAAAATCGATATACACCATACGGTACTATAGAACAAAGCTGTATACTAAATATCAAACCTCTACCTTATCTAGTTGCTTAGAAAACTGTGACAGAAGTTTTGTTACGGACGAAAAGACGGACAAGGGTTAAACAGTATGCGCCCCCCATTTCAAAGTATTAAAATGACCAAAAACAGATAAATAAAATGTTCTACTGCAGTTTTGTTTAAACAACCATACACCCCTTTTCTCAAAAATGGTAGGGACCACAATCCCCAAATGCAAGAGGAAGCTTCCTTATGTGGTTAAAAAATTATATTAAAACTAATTAACACTTGGCCGGCCCCCTACAATTTCACTTCTTGCATATAACCATTTGTCTTTTTGATTTACAAGCCAAAAACAGTAGTCTGACCCCCCCTGGTCTATTTTTAGCAACGGCGGCCATGTTTTTCGACGAATCAAAAATCCCCACATCAGTTCTGTGGGGGATACCCTAAAGTACCACCAGACCAAATTTGGTTTGAATCTGTGCAGCCGTTTCAGAGGAGAAGAAGTTTGAAGAAAAGTTAACGACGAGGACGACGACGACGGATGCCAAGTCACAGATGGCAATAGCTCACATGGCCTTTGGCCAGGTGAGCTAAAAAGCAATGACAAAAATAAAATTATTTGTATAATATAATCAAGATAATTAATTAGCATGTCCGCTTTTACAGGACATTGTCTTATTCATTTTTATACCACAATAAAAAGCAGCAATGTATTCAAACAAGATTGCTACACGTAGCCAATGTCCCCCGTCGCCGCATTTAAGTTGAAAAATCTGTCAGAGTCAAAACTGGCTGGATTTCCTTTAACAGGAACAGTGTTTTAGGATTCCTATTACCAGTTACCTTGGATAAGTGAAATTAATCCAGGCTAAGTAACTTTGACAGCTTTTTGCATTGATTTCTATTGTGGGAAAGTGAATTTTTTGCAATCTGGGCAAGTAAGATTTTTAAAAAATCATAGAACACTGCAGGAAGTAGGTGAGCGACAGACTTGAAATCGAATCCCCCTCTCTAATGCTGTATACCAAATATCAAGTGGCTGTGAGAAAACTGTTACGCAATTTTTTTCCCTGGTCGCTCGCCCGCTGCCCAACATTCACCATTTCAAAATCCGGAAATCTGACCAAAAATTAATAAAATTTGAAGAATCAAAATTGTATTGCCATATGAGTACCTAAATTGTACAACAATCCTACAAAATTTCATCAAAATCTGTTAAGCTTTCTCAGAGGGGTTGTGCTCACAAAAGTGTGACGGACGCACAGACACAGACCATAACTAGGACCCTCTGTCACGTTGCGACGGGGGACTATTAAGATACGAATAGTGGAGGAGAGCATGTCCGCTTTTACGGGACATTGATTAAATTAAAAACAGGTAAGGCCTATACACCTACAAAGGTTTATATAAGAAACCTTACATTGATCTTATGTACATGTACATTGTAACACAAAACACCATATTACTCTATTTTATTCACAAGGTTGGGCGGAGCTTAATTTTCTCAGTCTTTAGGTTGGATTAAAATGAAGAGGTCTGAAATAATTGACCCACGACCAACCCGGTCAATAAAATAGAGTAATACATGTACAATATAATAGGAGTCTACAGATTACACATTCTTGGCATATACATGTACTCCCTCCTCATTATATTGTAGGTTCCATTTAATGTATCGTAATAATTATGTTCATTTCAACCTATGATATTACGCGATACTAGTATAAATACCATTAATTATATCATATTACATGTACAATGATGTTAGTCCAGATAATCATGACATCTTTCTGGGGTTTTTTATCATTTGGACTTTTTTTAGATCCCCAGAGACATAGGAAGCCAAACGTCAATAAAAAGCTTCGCCGAGCGCAGCATGATACGACTGCAACATGTTGAACCCTGTCCATTTTAGGCCCAATATGGATAGTCTATTGCTCTGGACACATGCAGCCAATGATGGACTGACAAAGGTTTTTGACACATGCTTCTCTGATGGACTTTCGACCCAGGGAGTAAAAATATAAATTTTCAATTTTGTTTTCTACTCTTAATGTTTGGGGAAAAAATTAAAAATTGAACCAGAATTTTTTTAAATTATGATTACAGCCCCTTAGGTAATGAGCGAAAAAAAGGTGGGGGCCACAAAAATTTATTCCAAAATTTAGAATCGCTACTTGGCAAGGATGAACTTGTAAAAAAAAAATTTTTAATCGGACCAGAATTAAAAAAGCTACCATTTTGGCCCCTTTTGGTCCCTAATAACATAACAGTAAAAAAAAAGGGGACACAAAAATATATCTGCTACTTGACAAGAATAAACTTGCAAAAAAATTGTCAAAATCAGACAAGAATTAAAAAAGTTTCGATTTCGGCCCCTTATTACGTAAAAGGTGAAAAAGGGGTGGGGTCTCAAAAATAAATTCTCAAATTTGAATTCGCTACTAGACAAGAAGAAACTTGCAAAAAAATTGTCAAAATCAGAAAAGAATTTAAAAAGTTTCGATTTCAGCCCCTTATTACTTATCAGGTGAAAAAGGGGTGGAATCGCAAAAATAAATTCTCAAATTTGGATTCGCTACTTCACAAAAATAAACTTGCAAAAAAAAATTTCAAAAACAAACCAGAAATAAAAAAGTTTTGATTACGGTCCCTTATTACAACATGTGAAAAAAGAGATGGTGGCAAGAATTAATTCTCAAATTTGGATTCGCTACCTGACAAGAATAAACTTGCAAAAAAAAATCAAAATCGGACCACAAATAAAAAAGTTTCGATTTTGGCCTCATTTGGCCCCTAATTACGTAATAAGGGAAAAAAGAGGGGGTCGCAAATATTAATTCTTTGTTTTGTATCCGCTATTTTACAAGAACAAACATGCAAAAAAAAAATTCAAAATCGGACCACAAAAAAAAGTTTTTATTTTGGCCCCTTATTACACAACTGGGAAAAATGGGGCGCAAAAATTCATCAAGAAAAAAATTGTAAGAAACATTATTGACAAATTTCACAGCAAAAGGCCAACTAGGACCAAAGTTATGGTGGAAACAAGTCAAATATTTGAATTTTTTGCCCTTAACTTCGAAACAGAAAAAGGGGGGCCCCCAAAATCAATCCCATTCATCCATGTACACTACAGTCAGTGACTTTTTTTACATGCCCACTTGCCCACCGTGGACCTGGGCATATGGTGGACAGTGGTGGGCATCAAATTAAAGCACACATATAGAATTGACCAGAAAGATAAGGCCATTGTTCTTAACATTTTTATGGAATAAACATATTCTTAAACAATCTACAAAAAGTTTTAAGTGGATAGCTTCATTCAGTTTTCCACTATTTGAAAATTAAAATTTGTAAAAACTTGGTGGATGGTAATCTTGTGCCCACTGTGGACGAGTGGGAAGGTAAACAAAGTCACTGGCTGTAGTGTATAGTAAGGTACATCACTGTCAAATTTCATAGCAATCGGATAACTAGGACAAAAGTTATTGTGGAAACAAACCATTCATCCTTTTATGGTAAGGAACATCAATGTCAAGTTTCATAGCAATCGGATAACTGGAACTAAAGTTATTGTGGAAACACTAAAAAGTTAACAGACAACAATGACGACGACGACGACAGCATCATACCATAATACGTCCACAAATTTTTTGTGGTCGTATAAAAATTATAAAAGGCTTCCAAGACGGCATAATTATTTGGACTACAATGATGTATGTCATCAATGAACATTATGTTCCAATTATGTTAATAGATCATTTGCCAATTAGTTTTGGGTTATACTCTGGAATCGATTTATTTTTATCTTTTGTATTTCTGGTAAATTTGTGTGATCAGTATCTTTTTTTTGGGGGGGAGTATGTCTGGAACCTTTAGTTGCTTGTAATAAAATAATTTGTTTTCTTTTGGAGAGAGGAGTTTGTTTCGTTTTTAATGTCCGCTTTTACGAGACATGTTGCATGAAACTGTTATTATTGGTTTGGTTTAGAATGTTTGCTAACATGTACATGTGATTGTGAATGATAAACTTACCAAAATAACTCAAACAACGTGCTGGCCAGGCGAACCGATAACTTCAGAGCTGTCAATGACAATCAATCTGGATATCAATACAGTATACTACAAATCAGCTACGGAATCTATGGACCTGATTTTGAATCAGTATGCAATACTCAATTCCGTTATCTTAGCTGATGGATGACAAAAAATGGCAAAAGAATAATAATTTTCGAAAAGCAAATGGCGGATCTATGATCGGATATGACAAACACGCATGCGCAAAGATCAAAGGCGTGTCAAAACAGAGAGAAATAGAGAGAAGTAGAGAGAGCGGGAATGGAAAACGCATATAAAAAAACTAAAATGTATGCCAGCTTAAAGATCTATGCCTAATTAGCTATCATAAAAACCCCGAGGCCGGGCTACCGTCTGTATAAAACATGAAACAAAAGTTAGCCTAATAAGATTTTATTAAAAAAGCATCATCGAGGCGTAACAACTACAAAAGCGTCAACAAAAATAAAACGAAATCAGTCAGTGAAAGGCAAATAGAAAATAGTAAATCTAAGACAGCAACCATTTGAAATTCTGGGGGGGGGTATGGATTTTTTTAAATAAAAATTGTGTTTCTATATATTATTATTATTATTATTATTATTATATATTATTGTTTATATATTCAGTGTCGTTCCAAAAAAAATATCGTCTTCGAAAAATTTTGAAAAAAATAAATTGTCAAGGGGCTAAAATTTATACCCCACCCCCCCCCGAATTTCATATGGTTGCTGCCTAAGCCTAATCAATTATCGTTAAAAAGCATAAAAGAGGCGTAACATCTACAAACACGTCTGTATAAAACCTGAACCGCAAATAGAAAATAATAAAACTAAGCATAATAACACGAACTTAAGCAAAACGCTTGGTCAAAACCAAGGCCCAGTCATAATGGTAAAACTTAATAACTTTGTGCAAATTAAAAGTGAACCCAAGATGTACATAGTTGATTCAATAGTTTCAGAATGGTATCATCAAATTTCTTTTTTAAGCGTACAGATAATACTGTAAATATATATACTTTTTGTGACTAATAAGAAAGGAGCATTAATCCTTGCACAAGGTCAAAGGTCAAGGTCATCGGGAAAGACCTCAC
>CAXARO010001732.1:0-51342 GCA_963971305.1 Arcuatula senhousia
TTGTACACCTCTATATAACATTGTATAATTAGGTTTGTCATTTACCAGTCAAAATAGGTGGTTTCCACCTGTACTCCTATTTCTCTACTATTATTAATATGATTAAGGCCCTGCCTTTTAAGCGAGCATCGAAAATTTATATATTTAAAAAAAAATATATTCATGTGCTTGACCAGCTTAGAAGTCTAAGAAGACCTAAGAAGGAACCTTAAAAAAGAATTAGAGAGCAGTCTGACCCCACCCTACCCAAATCATATGCACTTGAGAAAATTGTTGTTAAAAATATCTGGGATCAATAACTATACTTTGTCTTATTAAAAAAATCAATTATTTGTGCAAATAATATTGTGGGACGACAATTAGCGGGGACGAAATTATCCCTTTATGGATTCTGTGACGTCATTTCCCTGTCAGATTATTTTGCGCTTCTTCAGCAGACCAAAACAACATTCAGATTCTGGTCGGTTTTGTGAGATTATCTGAGTATCAGTGTTTAATTTGTAGCATTGGTAACAGAAAGTACATTAAGAAACCTGGCGGATAAAACGGTAAAGTAAGAATATCATGCAGGATTGAGGAAAGTGAGTGAAACCCCGCAGAATGAGACTCTACTTCCATTTTCAGGTAAGATCTTTTTTAATTGTTATAATATATTATGAATTAGTCCTCGTCAGTGCATGATAAGTACGATTTTATTCAGTTAATTTATGTATTTCTTTATCTTACTTAGAAATTAACAAAGCTTGGTCAGTATCATGCATTAGGTGTGACAAGTAGAATCATTCAAGGGGACGATTTTCAACAGTTGCCCAAAGCTAGCTAATGGTAAATTCCCGAAAATCGTTTTTCAGCGGAAAAGACGGAGTGGTGATTAAATAAAAATCTTTGTGAAAAATAAACAAGTGGATGAATGAGGGTTTTATCGCTTGATTTGCATTTCTATTTTTTCATTTTGCATAACAGATTATGATGTATATTTTATAAGCCCAGAGGGTTGATTGTTTTACTTGCTCCGTGCCTATTAATTTTGTTGCTCCGTAAAAGTAAACTTGTTCTGGTTTTCACGTCAGTATATTTATGGCACATCTCAAAACATGCACAATGCCGTAGGGCTCACATTTGCGATGCTCGCTATAACCCTATGTTATGTACAGTGTAACACACACACCAAACACACATCAAAAACCAAACACCAGGTCAGACTGCTTTGCCCACAAATTGACTTGAATGTGTGCCCCAGTCTAGCAGGTGGTTGAATGGGCCTGGAAGCTCTGTCATAATGAATGCTGGGTCTCTATACGAGTAGGGTTCGTATCGTCCCCATGCAACCGGGACGCTAAATTGCCTGTCCCTGCCCATCACTCCATTTAAAACTCTCCTTCCCGATTGGCCTTGCTTCCCACATATCCCAATTTCCTCCACTTCATCTTCATTTCATGTAATGTATCACCCATTTCATGTTCATTTCCTGGAAATAGCCGAAATCGTGTTGCTTGGGATCACCATCTTTCGGCATATCCCTATATCTTCTTTTTTTCTTGTTGTTTATGCAAAAACGTAAAAAAATTGATGTTCTAAAAAAGAGTGGACAGCTATAAACTACGGCAATTACCAAAGTAAAACTAAATGCATGCTAAACAAGCTACATGTAACTAACTAACTTAAAAAAAAGTTGCTTAAAAATCCAGATATATTAAAAAACAGAGCTTCGTTTTCGCAGCATACATGACATATAATTTAATAATTGCAAAACTGTGGCTGTAAAGTGATGTTTTAAATAATCATTTTCAATTGTCACTGTCTTCAGTACACACGCTTGCAATTCAGTAAAATAAGGAACATTATATCAATTTTACTGGGATTCAGGATTTTCTCATTTTAAAGTCGGGATGACGGGATTTTGTATAAATAAGTTTTGGGTGCCGGGATCAGACCCCCTCCTATCCCCCCTCATCTGACAGATAATAATATAGGACCATATAAATTACATTTCAAAACTTACTTTTTATTAAATCAATACATTACCCCTGACTGACTTGTTTGAAAATTACTTCAGGAGATGATTTTTTACATTCCCACTTGTCCCCAAGGGATGCAAGAAGGCTATGCCAGATCATAGACCTGTATACCATATACATGTCTAAGGCCAGATTTAACAAATATTTTCTTATGGTGAAAAATCATTGAACCGTGTATAAAAGCCTTAATAGGATTCTACACATACCAATACAGATACAGATACAGATTGAATAAATGAAGCTATCCTTATACTTTTCACTTGACATGCTTGATTTTTTGTTTCTTGTTGAATAATTATTTCAACGACATAATCGGCGGACATAGGATACATGCATGCACAGCAAAACCATAAAATAAGTAAAATTCAGGTTGAAGTTCAAAAAATTGTTACATTATCCTGTGCCTATTTCAATATATATACATGAACTAAACTTAACTGGTGTCCATAATGGAAATTTCACACTTTAATAGTGTAACTTATTAACCACAGGAAATGATAAACTGGTGGAAAGAACACACTGTTATAGCAACACATAAATTGTCATTTATAGACACAACAATATCAATATCAATATTCATGTATAAGGTTGTAGAAAATTTAATCAGTATCTTAATCCCAATTTTTGTTATAATCAAGTGGGAAATAAAATGACAGGGAATGAAGCGACCAACTTTTACCAAACCAAGGGAGGTTATCAACTTTTTTTTACCAAATACTGTATTTATTCATAAATCGAAATGGGGAAATTAATGATCTGATTTATAAGTGTGAAATTAAATGATTACAGTAACTTTATAGGTCATGACAGACTCTGAGCTTTTGAAAAATCATGAAAATATATCTGTTGAATAAATAAATAAATAATACCAATTTTATACCGGCCGGCGCAGTCATGTGGATACTTCGTTCAATATGTCAAACTAAATCGTCCAATGATTTGTTACCTGCACCGTAAGGTGGCTCCACAGACGCCATCCGGCCTTATTTTTAATATATAAATATATATTTTGTCATCGGTGCAGTTCCATTTCTTTTCTTTAACCATACACGGTACTGATTTGATTTGCAGTGGAAACCCAGAGTGGAAACTGGTTGGTATGCGTTCGAGGCTAGTTCAGGGGCAGTAGTACATTTGGGGTTTTATGTAATTTTTCACTGACTCTTTTTGTCATTTTTTAGCATTGAACTACATTTTTGTTGAATAATTTATTTGATTTTTGAAGTTTATCTTATGATATTCTATCATAATACCGTCGATACTAGTATACCATCTTTACAAAAACTGGGCAGTTTTCAACAATACTGAAACACTTACTTATTATATATAAAACATTATCTTTCCCCGGACATTTTTTAGTAAAGTTTATTATTTACAATCACGAAATTACAGAAAACCTTAAGGAACAAGAGTTAACTAAAGTATGTCTCGCCTGAGATAATTAAACTAAACTAGTTTTAATTTTCTCAGGTCTCGCCTGCTGGCACAATCAGAAACAATTATTCTTTCTTATACTTCCACTATATTTTGAATTTACATGGATTTTCAGTTTCTGATAATAGAACTTAAACATTGCTAATATATGCAATAAAAATAGGCACTGGATAGAGTTACCTGGAAAAGTAACAATAAGAAAAAAATTATTGTTACCTGACACCGGAAGGACGGACTAACGGAAAACCGTGTAACGGACGCGGACCTGTTTTAAGTAACAATAAGTTATTTTTTATTGTTACCTGGCGTTTTTGTTAACTGATTATATGAATTTGAATATTCTTATATTTCAGAATATTATTAACAATATGTACATTTCTTTATATATTGAAAACCTGAAATAAACAATTATTTATTTTAACTTATAAAATCACCGGTGACTTGAACTGTGATCATGAAAATCCATATAATGATACACCGTCTTTTCTTTAATATCGCCCAGGTTAATTCATTTGGTCTGTTTAAACAGTTTTTATACTCTTACGAGTCTGAATTTCTTCAGGAACTCGTAAAGAACAAGAAGATGAAAGAGGCAAGGTCATTTAATCTCACTTTCAGATATATTGATGACGTCCTCTCTGTCAACAACTCGTCGTTTTGCAGATGTATTTTTTGTAGGAAATGTAACAAAAAAATTAAATAACTTGGCACTTAAATTCATCCTAATTCAAATTTTATTATTGTTTTCATGTGACTGTATCATGTATATTAAAATAAGCTAATAAATAATAAACAAGAATTTCGTTGTAAGTAAACACATATTCAGGTAAAAATAACGAGCGGTAACAATAAGAAAATTTCTTATTGTTACTTTAATAAAAACAGGTCCGCATCCGTGGACCGGTTAATATTTTACTTTGACTTCCGGCGTCAGGTAACAATAATTTTTTTCTTATTGTTACTTTTCCAGGTAAATCCAGGTAATCGTAGCCACTTTGATAAAAATAATCAAAGTCACTCAACCTGAAAATCAAGGTCAAGGTCAAAAGATGGGGATGCAACTGTGCTAAGCTATTACTAGGGCATATGCATACCAAGTTTCATCAACCTAGGACCTATAGTTCTTGAGATATGGAGGTGCTCGCAAAACTTTTTCACTGCTATTATATGTATTGAAAATTGTCAAACTCACTCGAACAAAAAAATCAAGATCAAGGTCAAAAGATGGGGATGCAACTGTACTAAGCTACTACTGGGGCATATGCATACAAAGTTTCATCAACCTTGGACCTATAGTTCTTGAGATATGGAGGTGCTCGCAAAACTTTTCCATTGCTATTATATGTATTGAAAATTGTCAAAGTCACTCAACCGGAAAAGCAAGGTCAAGGTCGAAAGATGGGGATGCAACTTTGCTAAGCTACTACTGGGGCATATGCATACCAAGTTTCATCAACCCAGGACCTATATTTGTTGAGATATGGAGGTGCTCATAAAACTTTTCCAAAAAGTGAACGCCGCCGGTAAAGTAACACCTATGTCCCGCTCTGCTTCGCAAGCGAGACAAAAACGGAGTAGTTTTAGGTATTTTTCAGGAAGCGTGGACAAGCAGCCTGTAGTCTATTCGACCACGCGGCGTGGACGAGCAGACACTACCTAAAAAAAAAACCACACACACACAAAAAAAGACCAAGTGAAAATGTCATTAATAATGTCATGAAAATTAATACAACTTAATCAAAATAAACTAAGCTTTGAATGAATACATCAACCATATATTAATAAATTTAAAAAAATAATAATAAAACAAGGGAGATAATTCCTTTGAAAAACTCTTTTAAGCAAGACCTGTTTTGTAAATTTAATAGTTTCATCAAAACTGATTCTGCCCATAGTGCGAATACACATAAACTTAATAGTGAAATTAGCCAAGAAGAAATTGTAAAAGCAATTAAATCTTTGAAAAATGGTTAAAGTACCTCAATTGATTTCATTTCAAATGAGATGTTAAAAAATGGTACTCAATCAATTCTGAAACCTTTAAAGAAGCTATTCAATTTTATTTTCAATAATGGAACATTTCCTGACATTTGGAATGAAAGCCTTCTTGTACCTTTACATAAAAAGGTAACAAATATGACCCTAACAATTACAGGGGACTATCTATTACTTCAAACTTGGGAAAACTGTTCAATAAAATTATTCACTCTAGACTTATGAGATTTTCATTGGATAATAACACGATAACGAAAAATCAAATTGGATTTTTAGAAAATAGCAGAACTATGGATCATATTTTCTACCTGAAATCTATAGTTGACCACTATAAGGCCAAAAAGAAAAAGGTGTATGCTACATTTACTGACCTTGAAAAAGCTTTTGATACAGTGTGGCGAACTGGGTTGTTCAATAACCTTTAAAAAATGGAACCCCTAAGACAATCTATTCTATGTACTGTAGAACCTCCCTATAGATTTACAGAATAGTCTAGACCTTCTTGCAAAGTTCTGCTCAGACTGGAAATTAGAAATAAATTTATCTAAATCAAAAGCCATGATTTTTAATTCAAATGGAAAGACTATTTGGACTTTTTCAAGATACATGGCTCACATATTGAAATACAAATGACAACAAAGTTCCAGACAATAAATTTTGCTACGCCTGACGCACGTTTCGTCTATTCAAGACTCATCAGAGGCGCTCTACCAAAACTTTTGAAAATGCCAAACACTTAAGGATTATGAAGAGCATAGAACAATAAAACCAGAAATACCAAACTGGGGGACCAAATTATTACTAAGATGATCAACCTATGTCTGGGGTAGGAAGAACCTTAGGGTTTAGACAATTTTGAAATTTAAACGGATAATTTAAAGCTTTGATGTGTTCTCCGACACAAAAGTGAAACTATTGATAGATATTGTTCCTTGGAATATAGTCCTAAAATACAATGGTAATTAAGGTCTTTCCCTTCCACAGAAGGAAAGACCTTACTGTATTTCTTATGATTATTATTTTTTTTTTTCTGCCGCAGATGTCAAAAAAGTGTCGCGACTTATCATTACGAAACTTAGTACTATTAATCGACACTACCAGGACTCGACTTGAGTTGGCCTGCGAAACCGATCTATTTTTAGTAACGGAGTTATCTGCCCGGAACCCAAAAACCTTGTCTGCAGATAAAGTCAGAAACCGTAACCGTTATCAAAAATCTGAAGCAGGGAAAATGTTGCTAGACTCCTGGTCATCATTCGTCACGCAAAAAAAAAAATTTCAATCAACTTCCTGGTTACGCGTTTTGGGGCTCCCGCAGGGTACCCCCCTCGGGTCGCAAGGTCGGTTTTAAAAGGGGCCTGAGGTCGCAAAGTCGCTTTTAAAAGGCAAATTATGGCAGAGGTCGCAGGTCGTTTTTTGGCATAGGTCGATTTTATGAAGTGTAGGTCGGAAGTCGCCCTTAAAAAGCCCCCAGGTCGCAGGTCGATTTTAACCCTGCGGGAGCCACCGTTTTTGACCCGAAAAGTGTCATGACTCGTCAAATTTTTTTTTCTTCAAAACAGTTTGTCCTAGAGACTTGGGACCTTCACCAATCATCCTAGGTGACATATGTTACATCCAAAAATGTCAAGGTCAAAGGTCAAATCTCAAGGTCAGAGGTCATGGTACACCTTGTCTGCAGTATAGCTCAAAAACCATACAAAATGGAAGCAGACATGTAATGAGGAAAATACTCGTCTCATTTAGACCTTTATTTGATATAAAGGGTCGAACACTGTACGACAAACGGTTTTCGAGTTATTGCCCTTGACGCGTTTCGGCTTATTCGTTTTTGGCTTATAACTTTTAAACCATCAAAGATAATATAGTAAACATATGGGTTTTTTTGTGACCGTCATTAAGACTCCTTCAATTTATGACCAAAGTCGAATGGTTATAGGCAGCCATTTTCAAAATGGCCGACACCGTAAACAGTTTTTAAGAAATAACACCTAAACCGTACAAAATTGAAGCGGACAATACATAGGAAATGTGTTCGCCATGTCGAGATCTACAAAAAGTGTTTCAGGTGCGAAAGCGTAAACTTGTTGTTTTTGAGTTATCGCCCTTGATTCGTATTTTTAAAATGATTTTTGTTTATAACTTTTTAACCATAAAAGATGGTGAATGAAACATAGGGTTTATTTGAAAGAGAATTGAATTACCTACAATTTGAACCCAAACAGTACATGATTCCGTTGAACGGTTTCAAAATGGCGGCCAAAACAAGTTTCGCGAAACACGTTTTTTGCCTATAACTTGAAAACCATAACAAATAGTATAGTAAACATGAATACTTAAATGAATCAGAATGCAAAGAGCTACAATTTGAGTCAGAGGTCAAAGGTCATGGGTCAAGGTCATTCCCTAGCAACAAGGTAACCTTAATGAAAAGTCCATAGCAACCATACATATTCTTAAACAAGACTACTTTCTGAGTTTAGATGTAAGTTTTTGCAACCGGAAGTGACATTTAGTCCATAGCAACCAACATAAAAGTCCTTAGCAACCATACTTTTTCTGACTGTAGGCCCCCTTATCTTCATTCTGGAGCCTATATCACAATAATTGGCAACATCTTGTCATAAACAAAGTGACTCAAATGTCTTTAGTACTTGTATAAAATACCATAACAAAAACATAAGACAGGGAAAGACCTCACATTTGTTCTCTGAACAAATGACTTTTTAATTTAAATTTAGCTTCTAATGTACTACAGGATAAAGCAAGAACAACTCTTTTTAGATTAAAAGTCCTCTAGGGTCGAAAAATCCCTGCAAAACCTTTGAAAAAGTGTTTGAATCTATGGTCTTGTCGATTTTATTATACGGAAGTGAAATTTGGGGCATTAAATCTGCTACTAATTTTGCTAAGGCAAGTTCATTTATGTATGAGAAATTTCATATCAAGTTTATAAAAGAAATTATAGGTATTTACTGTAAAACTACTAATAGCGCTTGCCTTTCTGAACTTGATAGGTTACCTTTTGGTTCTAAAATAATCATGTATTCAATCAAATTTCTAAACCACGTTATCTCATCTAGAAACTCGTTGGTGAATGAATTATTTTTCAATACTCTGCAGTCCAATTCTTGGACTAAAACATGGAGATAGGATTTTCATATTCAATGTCCTTCAATGTTGATTACAAACCTCTATTTCCCCAATTGAAGCAACACATTAATGATATTTTTATGCAGGAACTAAATGCTATAGTATTCATGCTTCTGAAAAACTTTTTTTTCAAATAATTTTGCCTATCTCCAGGACGTGCATATTATGTTGATCATTTAGAAAATTTCAAAAACAGATCTATCTTAAGTAAATGTAGGCTTAGTGCACATAACCTAGAAATAGAAAGAGGAAGATATTGTAACATAACCAGAGAAGACAGACTGTGCAAAATGTGCAATGATGTCGCAATCGAAGACGAAATACATTTACTTTGGCAATGCCCAAAATACTCAAATGAGAGTAAAGTATTTCTCGACAAATTATCCTCTTTCTGTAATATAAACTGTGATCAACTTCATGAAGAGAATTTTCTAAGTTAATAATGACCTAAAAAAACAAAATGTGATTAACTTACTGTCTTCATTTCTTCAAAACCTATTTGAAATAAGAATTTCAAATGTGTCTGGGGTATAATTTTTTTTATATATGCACTTGCTTACAAACAAAGGTTTGTAGACAAAAATATAAGCTGGTGACTCCATGACCAGGTGTTCTGCTAAATATTTGGCCTTTCCTATATATAGTAATTTGGGAAAGCTTTAAACCTAAATTTTGCGAATACAAGCCTGAAAAGGGGGTCCAATATTTTTACACGTCAAGCCTGAAAAAGCATATACCTGATATCAATTTATCAAAAATTGGACATTTCAAATTCAGTTATTTTAGGAGTGAGGTGTCCGCACTAACCTTAAACGCCATTGTCAACATGTTTTATGTGCCTACACGGCAATATTTTTTCTTGAAAACTTGGCAATGCAAAAATGTGAAAAAAAACTTGTATAGTATGATAAAACAGAGATTTTTTTTGACGCCGGATTCCAATGGACACAAACTGTGTCCCTTATACCTTGTTACAAAATACAATTGTTGCCCGCAATAAAAGGGATATAATCACGAGAGATATGTTGTTTTCACGAGGGGTCACTCACTCACTCTATAAGAACATATAGCTTCCTATTTAAGAATTGCCTATCACGAGGTCTGGTTGTAAATGCTTCTTCAATGACTATGCATTTACTTTCACTGGAATACTGTAAAGGGCCATCGAACAGCATCAACTCACATGACATTACATGTACATATATGGCTGAGGTCATAAAATATGTTTATTTAATAATGTTTGTTATATATCATATATGGAATAGTTATTTTTCGTCCTTTAACCTCAAGAAAATACAATTTACAGTAATTAAGTTTTGTGTATTACAATTCCCATTACGTCAAATCTCCATCGTAGTGAAGTATGAGGCGAAATTCACCATGGGTTTCTACGATGGAGAAATTGGCAGTAAATAGTGGTAAAACGGGGTACCCCAATAAATTTTGTATGCCCTGTCTACTTGTAGGCGAACGGTTCCTGGGCACTTGATATTTGGATTTCAAACAATTGGATTAAATATGGACTATTCGACCACATTTTAGCGCATCAACGTCTCTGTAATTGTAGGTCCTTTGTTCGCAAAGGTTTCTGATCAATGTCTGGCCATGGCTGAATAGATAACTGTAAAAGATTAACAACAAAGCGTTTGGGCTTTACTATATAGACTTTCTAAGATTCATGTAAGCAAGTCTAACATGTATTTGGAACACATCATAACCAGGCATTTAATGAACCACATACAAATAGATGAAAACAAATTGTACTCATTGCAACACAATTTAAGAAGAAACAGATCCTGTGCGACCCAGGTTTATATAGAATTTTTGATGAATTGACAACCACACTGCCAGCAGGAAAGCAACGCAATATCCTAACAATAGACTTTACCAAAGCATTCGATCAGTCATTCATGGTCTCCTCTGTCAGAGACTAGAACACTATGGAATCCGTAGAACGATAATCGAATGGATACAATATTTCCGAGCAGAAAGAACCTAAGTACTGTGGTTTTATTATTATTCGGGGAGTATAAATTTTCTTGGTTTTCTCGGGTAGACTTAACCCCCGAAAATTACTTCCGAACGAAAAGGAAATTTGATAAACCACTAATTCAAGATTGCACGAACTGATCCTTTTTCGTCAATCTACGAAAATTGGTACCCACGAAATTAAATGAAATCTCAGTGGTTGTTGACAGTGAAATACATGTATCAACCTTCATTAATGTGTCTGTGATTTACCGCACACTAAGGCTCTGTTAGTATTGTTCTACATCTTAAATCCAAGATTTTAGATTCTTGCATCATTGGTTAATGACCGACGCATTGGACCTTTAATACAGACTAAGACAGACAAACATGGAGTATGGAATAAGAAATGGAAAACGTAATCCACCTCAGACAGGTGCAGCGCTCAAACAATAAACAATGTAGTCAAATCAAGTCAAGTTGTAAAAGCATATAAGCTTCATAGCGAGCACAGCTCGTAAGCGGGCACAAAGTGCCCGCTCGAGCGGAGAGCTCTACGGTATTTGTTCCCGCGAGAAATTAATGCTGATATTGATTTTTCATGGTCCGGAAAGGCTCTCAAATTTTACAGGAACGGAGTGAATTTGAAAATAATTACCAATTTTGCTAGTCGCATTCCAAAAATTATATATGTAATATTGTATAAAGAGAAAAATATTCTGATGACGATGAGTTGTTACATTTTTTTGTAGTAACCAAATTTAATTGATTTTTTCTTGCTTTTCTATTTAACGTTCAATCGCCCCAAGCATCTCGTCCCAAATTGAACGTTCTAGAAAATGAACCAAAACAAAAATAACTACGATAGATAGATAGATAGATAGTTTTATTCAGATTCATACATAAATCCACATTTTTACAACAATGCAAAACATACATTAAATACAGTCATACAATATGAAGCATACTCTTATGACATAGTAGTTGCAATAAAACTTGCCATGAATGCATCTAGGCTAAATTGTTAAAATTTAATTGGTAGCCATAAAAAAGTAAAAAAGTAGGTTATGTCTGAACCTGGGATAAGCCCATTAAAGCTTTACAGCTTATTTCCAATGGGGTCCTCTAATGTACCCTGCTTGATTAGGGCTAAAAACCAAAAAATAACAAGTTGGCCGACGCAAGATTTAGGCAGGCAAATGGAAATTAATAAAAAAGTAAAATGAATAATTTCAATAATTATTAATAAATAAATTCACTTTCAAAATTTTCTTTCATCTTTTCAAAAAGGATTTTTTTTATACTTGATTTAAAACTATTGGCATTTTTGATTCTCTTGAGTTCTAACGGAACACTATTCCAGTCCTTAATGGCCTTATAATAAAAGGTATTTGATGATTGAGAATTAACTTGTGGTGTATAAAAATTACACTCACTTGTCCTTGTATTATAATTATGGGTGTCTAAGAGTTTCACAAAATTACTCTTCATATATCTAGGGCACTTGTTATAAAAAAAATTTATGTGCGTGATTTAGACGCATTTGTTGAACTCTTGATTCTACATTCAAAAAACCTGTTGAAGAGAAAACAGGATAATCAACCCTTTTCATACTATCAAAACCATTAATGAATATTATGATCTTATTTTGCATTATTTGCAACTCTTTTTGTAAAGATTTATTAATACCACAATACCACGATGAACATGCGTAATCAAAATGACATTGTATAAGTGCCATGCTAAGTGACTTTCTTGCATTTGTAGATAAGCTTTTGGCATTCCTGTAAAGAAACTTCAATCTAGCATTGGCTTTTTGTATAATGTTTTTGACAATGATATCACCAGAGAGGAATTGGTCAATATTTATGCCCAAGTATTTTACACTTTTTTGCAATTTTATAGTATGTTCATTACAGGTCACTGAAAATTCCTTGACCTTTCGTAGTTTACGTTTAGAACCGAATAAAATACACTCAGTTTTAAGTGAAGTGAAAGTTTATTGTCAACCAACCAATTACTGCATGATTGAAGTTTGAGATATTACATTTAGATCCTTATGCGAATATAAGATGGCACTGTCATCAGCATAGAGAAGCAGCTTGCAGCCAGACCCCACACTGCATAGCCAGAAAAGAATATCACTTTTCCTCATTAATATTCATGCATGCAAATAAGATAACTGGTCACGTGACAAAACTTGTTTAATTAGTAACGGGAACACGCTTTTATTACTTTTAGAAATCCGGAATATTTTAGGGTGTTACCCGTAACCGATATGGTTTATAACAATAAATCGACTTCCTCAAAGTTTTGTTGGCGGATAAATAGGTGACATCCCGGTAGTCCGACAATCAATAGTCCGACAGCCCATTGGTCCGACAACCCAATAGTCCGACAACCAATTGATCCGACAACCCATTGGTCCGACAACCCGATAGTCCGACAATGCTAATATACATGTATTTAATGTTTAATAAAACTTTAAACACAACCAAATAAAAAAAAAAACTCTAAGCATACAATCTTGACTTCAAATGGATGCTTTATAAAAATTAAATTATATGAATATTGGCAATGATTTCATTTACTTATCACTAACTTTATTTAAGATTTAAACTGAAGAAATCATGCCTTCAAATCAATATTTAACGTACTTATCTTATGAATCATTCTCTATTTAAACAAGAGGCTACCAGGAGCCTTAATCGCTCACCTGGTCTTGATGTCAACCCTATGAAGACTTTTGTATAGCTAAATGAGCTGAATGTTTAAGCAAGAAAAAGCTTTTCTCTATCTGCAATAGTTTTCATTCTATATAAAGCAAAAAACTCTATTTTTCACCTTTAAAGGGTCATAAAGGCTTTTATAGAGCTTGATGAACTTAATGTTTCAGCAAGCAACAGCTTTTCTCTATCTGCAAAAGTTTTCATTCTATAGACCAAAAAAACATTATTTTTCACCTTTAAGGGGGCGAAACCCTTATTAGGGGTCATCTGACAACTTTGACCGATTGGAAACTTTTGTAGAGCTAAATAAACTGATCATTTAAGCAAGCAATAGCTTTTCTCTTTCAGCAATAGTTTTCATTATGTAGGTAAAAGCATGAAAAAACACTATTTTTCACCTTAAAAGGGCTGTAACCCGTAAAATGGATCATCTGACAACTTTGACCAAATGGAGACTTAAGTAGAACTTATGAGGCTGAAGCAGTAAGGTGGCATCAGATTTCATTTATCTCTTTTACTTTTTGATTTACAGGCCAAAGACAATAGTCTGACCCCCTGGTATATTTTTATAAGGTAGCCATGTTTTTTACGAATCAAAAATCGAAACACAAGTTTGGTGCAGGACACCCTAAAGATCATTCATACCAAGTTTCATATTATTCTGATCAGTAGTTTCAGAGGACAAGATTTTAGAACAATTGTTAATAGACAACGACCGACGACGACGGACGCCAAGTGATGGCAATAGCTCACCTGGACTTTTGACCTTTGGTCCAGATGAGCTAAAAGAGAAATAAAAAGCGAAAAATATATGTATGTTACAGGGTAAATTGATCTCAAGGGAGATCCGGAATCCTCCTAGGGCAAATTTGAATTCCGATTTCTCCTAGGACAAATTGGAATTCTGATTTGCTCTGGATTTAAACCAGTTCTAATCAGAATTCAAATTTGTTCCTAGAGAAATTGAGATATCCCTAGGATTATTCCGGATCCCACTGACTGAACATTGAAAAATTATATTTTGAAATTAAAAGAATTGTTTGATTTTTTTAAAGTACATTGTCTTAAATTCAAAATCAAATACCATATTTTAAAAATAAATTAATCTAAGGTCTTATTATATCTATTAAATTTTGATAAGATACATTTCTTTTCGTCCGCACGTCACAATTGTCAGTGCAACTCCTCTGAAACTACGGAACCGAATATCAGCGAAAAGTTGTATATAAGAAGAACATCATATGTATGCATATAACCGGGAAATTTTGATCCTCAAATTTGTGGAAGTTGGCCCTTTAAACTTAGAACTTTGCTAAAATCCTCATTTATCATCCTGTCAACTAGCGCAATACCTCTGAAACTTCTGAACTGAATAAAATGAAATTTGGTATATATAGGAAGGACACCATATGTAGTCGTGCATATTATGCAAGGAAATTTTTATCCTCAAATTTTTGTGGGAGTTATTGACCTTTAAACTTAAAACTTTAGTGGGGACGGGGGGGATATCGTTTTTGCATGCAAAAACAAACTTTGATTTAATGATAATAATTAACTTGATTACCTTTTCGCGACAGTTTTTCCTGGCAAGTAGATGCAAAAGCATACCTGGCATTTAGTTTCATTCTATTAAACTCCCAAGTCTGAGTAACGCGGGTATGTTAATGTAGTTCCGATAATTTTTTCCAGGAAAAGATAACTCTTCCATCCTGATGAATATTTATTAGCTGTATTGGTTGCCCCTGACGACGCGATATTTTTCTTCCGTGTTATTCCATCACAATCTGCATGTTATTCGGTCTAACATCGATTCAAAAGTTAATATTTATTCTAAAAGAACCCTTTGTTTCATTTCAAGTGAACACATTTGTTATATCTCACAGAATATAAAATATGTCAAAAGCCGTGGGCGTATTTCAATGACCATATTTGGAAAATCATTATCGGAAAAGTGCTCGGACGTTGTTATGACGTCGTCCATTTTGTGTAAGTGACGTTGAAATGTCAACAAGCACCTGTTTTTTTAATAAAAGTCAGTTGTAACGTCTCTACTCTAAAAATGATGACCTTGTTGGCGGGGCTCTGAATTAATTTTATTATGGGAAACAATTTTAACATTCTTTTATTGACGACATGGACGATGTAGCCGTAAAATCTGTTGTGGGGTTGCCCGTTACGTCAGGGGGATCCCGATCCAGTTAGGATGACGTCAGCTCGATGTCCATTGGTCGGCACCAACCAAGAAGACCAGCGATTGGTTGATGTACTGCTGGAGGCTGCGGAGGCTGCGCAGTGTGACCCTTCTGGGAGAAGTTTCCCGCGACTAGAATTCCAGCTTGGAGAAGACGTCTGTATCAGATTGATAACTCAACGCAGAGCTGAACATCCAGCAAGGAAAGGTATTCTGATTGATATTGTTATTATTACATTCATTGCTAACCCTTGTCCGTTGTGTGGAATAAGTGTGTTCGTGACAGAAGTAGTACCACGAGGGCATTCACAACATTGGCGACTGCGAGCAAGGGTCGCATCAGCCATTTTGATTTGGACCAGACACTGGTCAAGTTTTGACAAAATTTCTGTCTGAGTCGAATGTGACTATATCATTGAATCCCTTGCGTTCTGCGTTTTGTAAGGGTCCTGACTTGTGTGTTTTCTGCGATTTGAAGATCGTAGGAAGTTTTTATAAGCTCGATTGTAGTCGAGAAGGAGATACACGAGTTACGAGACTTGGGCGAGACTTTCGCGTGATTCAGCGACTCTCAAAGTGACGTGCCGGAAGTGATCGGGTGATTTTGTAAACAGTTCGATCTTTTGTTTACATTTGTAAAGTTTACGATTTCCAAGCTTTGTAACACCGCGATGGTTGTTTGATTGATATTTTGAGAATATTGTTGTATTGTTTATTGAATAAACTGATTGTTGTGTGAATTATTATTCAATAAAGTGAATTTTTTGCTGCTTACCCCAAAGTTTGACTTTGTGTGAAAAAAAAAAAAAAAATTTTTTTCTTGCTTGAGTAATATAGTAAGTAAGCAGTGTTGTTATTGTGTACAGAGGTTGCACAATAGTTTAGAACCAGCTAGGTTGTGGTGTACACAGGTACACAGCTGTAAAGAGTGTAGCACACACACAAGTTAGTTGCACTAAAATATAGAGATAGTTGTAAGGTAGGATGGCCTATGTAATGTGGAGTAAGAAAGTTTGTATAAACTCATGCCATCCAGATGAGTTGTTGTCACTGCCGGGCATAGGTCCCGCGTATGCAAAGCAAATCATGAGCTACCGCAACAAGCAAATCAACATAACGGTAGATATGCTTCGGTCAATACCAGGGTTGGTCTTAACACGTGAGTTGCTTGACCGAATTGATTTTTCCCCTGCATTTTCACCATATCCATGGGGCGACACAGTGACAACTGTTATGGGTGCGACATCACACACCAGTCCCATTACACAGAGTGCAACACCAGCTAACACCAGCGTAGGTCAGCAGGCAGACCAACGGCTTGCCGACCAAGGCCCTAGGCCTTATACAGAGCCCAAACAAGAGAGACAGCCAACATGGCCAGGTATAACCTTTAGCAAGGTATCCAAGTGGATAAGTGAGAAGACCGGCAAATTCAAGAAGCGGTCCAATTTCCCACAACCAGACTTTGAGACGTCAGACATCGACATGAGCCGTAGGAACCCAGTACTAGAGGGAGCAAATAGTAGGGACCAACACGCCTACTCACTGGGAGCGACGTTCCAGCAGGATAGGACAGTTACACCAGTCCAACAACAAGAACGGGAGTTAGCTAGCCCTAGGCTAGAACAACAACAACAACAGTTGGTAGTACAGACACCACCAGTCCATGACATGAGGTACAGTCAGCCAGTCACAGCACCACTAGCTGCCAGTACCGGGGTGCCACCACAGACACAACAAAGCCAGGCTTCACCGCCCAGGGATTTGAACGACGTAATGTCTCAAGGTGAGATCACTGGTGATGAGTATGAGTATGAGAGTGTGTGTGAAGCACACAGAGAGACGGTAAGTTACCAACTCAGCGGTACATACCAACCAAGCCAACAGCCTACCGTTCAACCCAGTACAGGCCAGCATGAGACAAGCCAGACGAATAAGTCCAGGTCAGACGATTACCTAGCAGATTACGTACCTTTGCCTACATTACAAGAGGACGTACATCAAACTGAAAATTGGAGCGATTGGTCAGGCGATGCCGAATATTTGGACAACTTGGGAAGGCAGACCCAGTCATCGCCACGACAACAGATACCTGCCAGTGAGCCCACCCAGCAGGGAGTAAGCTTGTCTCCAGAACAACAAAGGGAGATCATTAGACAAGAGATAATGGAAGAAATGATGAGAGACCTACAGGCTCAGTCAGAGACAGAGATGGAACAACCCAGCCCACCAGGAGCTAGGATAAGACCAGACGATAATAAACAGGTGGCCCCACAGCCACAACAATATAATACAGCGAACCAGTTACAGGGTGGCAGTTTTCAACATCAGACGGCCACAATGCCGAGTTTTAACAGGGCACCAGCACCAGGTTTTCATCGACCTCAACACTTGCCACAAGGTGTTCCAAGACAGCAGGGACCTCAACCGCCCCGGCCAGTTTTTACAAGTGCACCTGCACCCAGCATTCCAACATCACAACCTGTGACTCGTCCTGCTTATAACCCACAAAATGTACCGGTGTTTCAAGGTCCTCACCGACCTCAGCCTGTACCCAGCATTCCAACTTCACAACCTGTGACTCGTCCAGCTTACCACCCACAATATGTACCAGCGTTTCAAGGTTCTCACCAACCTCAGCCAGTACCAACATATAGAAAACCCCAGCCGGTAAACACAATACCAGCTCAAATGATAAGACCAATGCAAGCACAGGTTACTCCAGGTGTGACGGTAATGACAACTACCGGACCAACATATACAAGTTCCATCGGAAGTCAGATGTTCCAATCAACACCTCAATCATGGTATCAACCACCACCAGTCCCACAACCAGTATACAACCAATGGGGACAGACACAATCCACTATCCATCCAGGATATACACCTATGGTGCCAAATATGAACCTTGGCGTACACCAACAGCCAATAGTAAATGTAAGTCCACCGGCTCAAGTGCAGACAGGTTCCAGTAGGGTGAATTTTGCGAGTTCAGACTCGGAAATGTCAGACAGACCATCGTCAGGCCGAGGACGAAGAACTACTAGACCAAAAAGAGAACGTCGGTACGACTCAGAATCGGACAGTGAGTCCAGAGGGAGAGGTAGACGATCAGATAGTGATACCAGTAGGTTTGGTCCCAGACCAAGACGAGATGTCTCAGACAGGGATACCAATGCATTCCAGTATAGTTTTTTGAGTAAGACCCTAAAGTTTACAGGTAAAGGTAACTGGAAGGCCTTCTTCATGAAATTCCAAGACTACTGTAGGGAAAAGAGGCTAGAACCAGAACAGAAGTTATCACAACTTTCTTGGTGCCTAGACGACAAGGCTCTAGACTATTACACGCTGCTGAGAGAGCAGAATTCCCAGTTGACGTACGATGAGGCGGTCAGCAGACTATCCAAGAGATTTGGACTTCAAGAGCTGCCAGACACCCTGCAGGTACAATTCCAGACGTGTTCACAGAGTCGGAATGAGACGTTAGACGACTGGGCGGACAGAGTGTTCACGTTGGCGTCAAAAGCCTTTGTCGAAATGCCAGAGCAAGTCATGACGAAGCAAGCCATTTCCAAGTTTTGCCAGAATTGTGTAGACGCTGAGGCGGGTCAGTTTGCCTGTGTATCCAAACCAACATCTATGGAGCAGGCTATAGATATCATTAAGTGGTACCAGCATTCAAGGACAGCGGTCCAATCAGGTAGAACTCCTGTGCCTGGTGAGTCAGCAAGTAAAAGGAGTGTCCATGGTGTAGGTACGTCAGCAGATACGGACCCAGAGTTAAGAAGGGAGATCCAGAGTATGACCGAGAAGCTGGACATACTAATGAGTGAGAGATCGTCACCAGCAACATCGCCTAGCGGACCAGCTGAGCCGAGAAAGGCGAGTCCAAAACCATACAAGAAGAGGTATGATAACAAAAGGTCAGATAACCAGGGCGGTCGACAAGATGTGACATGCTTCAAATGTGGTGAACAAGGCCATTTTGCAAGGAGTTGTCCTAAGAAGAAGAGCGGAGGCCAGAATAGACAGGGGCCAAGCTCAGGTCAGACGAACCCACCCAATGGTAATACAGATAGTAAGAGTGCAGCAGGCACAGCCAGCGTAGGTACATTAGGGGAAGCCTGTTTGGCAAGAGTGAAGATCAACTTGCTTGGAAAAGATCTACTAGCGTTGGTCGACACAGGCGCTCAAGTGACTATCATAAGAGACGATGTGTTTGAAACGGTAAAAGCCAAACCACACATAGTTTGCGACACAGTGCTCCATGCAGCGGGGAGAGACATGACAATACCAAGTCGGTTAACCAATCCAACCGATATTGTACTTGGGGACAAGAAGTTCAGCCATTCGCTGTATGTGGCCCCCATAGATTGTGAAATGATCCTGGGATATGATTTCCTGCGTGGTTATAGGTGGATTTTGGATCTAGATGAGTTCGTTTTGTCAAATAAGAGGACCAAACAGACGATTCCACTGGTGGAAGGCAGTGAGTCCCAATTCACGGGTATGTACGCCAAGGTGAACAGAATAACGTTAACACGTTCTATTGTGGTTCCACCAGGCTCGGTTGTGCGTATGGAAGTGACCCCCCAGAAGTTACACAGGGATTCAGTGATTGAACCAGTGAATGACTTGGCGGTGCTCATGCCAAGAGCTGTGTGTAGTGAGGGGAAATCCCCTAATATGTGTTTCCTCAATGTTACCGACACAGCGGTAACAATCCCAAAAGGTAAACAGGTAGCCACCGTAGAACCGGTGGAGGTTATTGAAGAGGTAGCAGGAGTAAGTGTAGGGGGTATGTCTCAGGGCCAAAGTGAGAAAGTAGGTACGCCTGAGGTTGAGCTGCCTGAACATATTAAAGATCTGTATGAACGATCCTGTACCTTGCTGAACCCCCAAGAGCAGAAAAAACTAAGAGACCTGCTGTGTGAGTTCCAGGATGTGTTTGCCACCCATGATTTTGACCTGGGAAGTTTCAACACCATCCAGCATGAAATCGAAACAGGCGATGCCAGACCCGTGAAGCAACGGATGAGGAGAACTCCAGCCTGTTTTGTGAAGGAGGAGGAGGCTGAGATAGCTAAGATGTTAGAGGCCAAAGTGATCCAGCCATCTACATCTGAGTGGGCGTCCGCCCCAGTCCTTATCCGGAAAAAAGACGGTGGGCTGAGATGGTGCATCGATTTCCGTCAACTCAATGCTGTGACGACCAAGGACGTGTTTCCACTTCCACTGATAGACGAGTGCCTTGACACCTTAACCGGTAACATCTGGTTTTCCAAGTTAGACGCTAACAGTGCGTACTGGCAAGTTAACATCAAGCCTGAAGACAGAAAGAAGACGGCATTCATCACCAAGTATGGTTTGTTTGAGTGTGTAAAAATGGCATTTGGTTTGTGCAACGCTCCGGGCACCTACGCCCGTGTAATGAACCTTGTGTTGAGAGGCCTTGCTTGGAGGATTGTACTGGCATTCCTGGATGACATCCTAGTGCTTGGATTATCCGTAGACGACCATTTGAAAAATCTACGTGATGTGTTTACCCGTTTCAGGCAGTACGGTTTGAAGCTGAAGCCTAGGAAGTGTGAGTTGTTCCAAAAGCAAGTGGAGTTCCTGGGCAGGAAAGTAAGTGAAAACGGTTTACAGATTGGCCAGCAACACCTAGAGCCAGTGAAAGAGTGGCCAGTGCCAAGATGTACCAAGGACGTGGAGAAATTCTTGGGTTTTGTGAACTACCACCGTTCCTTCATAAAGGACTACGCCAAGGTATCAGCGCCACTGTATGAGGTTACTGGCAAGAAGCCATTTGAGTGGAATGAAGAGCGGCAGGCAGCCTTTGAGAACTTGAAGCACAAGTTATTGAGTACACCCGTCCTGGCTTTACCAAACAACACGGACCAGTTCATCCTAGACACCGATGCGTCGCACACCGCCATTGGGGCTGAACTTATCCAAGTGCAGGAGGGGCAGGAGAAGACCATAGCCTATGGAAGTTTTGTGTTGACCCCAGAGCAGAAAAATTACTGTACGACCCGGAAGGAGTTGCTGGCAGTGATAAGATTCACCAGACAGTTCCGCCATTACCTGTTGGGACGACAGTTTGTGGTGCGTACCGATCACAGTAGCCTTACCTGGCTGATTAACTTCAAGGAGCCCCAGGGACAGCTAGCTAGGTGGTTGGAGGAGTTGAGCCAGTACTCTATGGTGATCCAGCACAGACCAGGGAAGCTGCATGGTAACGCTGATGGGCTATCCCGTATTCCAGATGAGTTGCCTGAGTGTAGCCAGTACAAGCCAGACGTGCCAGTAGAGAGTTTACCTTGCGGAGGATGCCACTACTGCCGGAGGGCCCATACCAGTTGGGCAAGATTTCTAGCTGAAGTAGATGAGGCGATCCCGTTGACCCAGGGTAAGGTTGTAGGGGGCGTGGCAGAGGTCGAAGTAAAGAAGGAAGTAGGTACTGATACAGGGGGACCTTGTTCCCAGTTAGATTTAAAAGAAGGTGAAGAAGAAGCCCTATGTTATGGGTCAATAGAGATAAGTCAAGGTAGAGATGAGACTCAGATCAGGGTCAGTGGACCTGATGAGGTGACAGTGTGTGCAATCAGCCATGCCGACGGCATGGGGATTAGTTTTGTAGAGCTCAGCTCAGCGGAGCTAGCTGAGAAGCAGGGTGAGGACCCTGAGTTGAAACCTTTGTTGCTGTGGTTAAAAGATAGTGTCGAGCCGACACAGAATGAGCTTTTTTCAGCATCACCAGCTACCAAGAGTCATTGGTTGAACAGGGAGCTATATTTCCTAGACACAAATGGGGTACTGAGATGCCACTCCAAGAAGGACGAGGGAGTCGTCAGGTTGGTTGTACCCAGTTCTTTGAAGGAAGAAGTGATGGCTCTGAACCACGACTTACCCAGCTCAGGACACCAGGGGGTAGCCAGAACCACTGCAAAAGTGAAAGAAAAGTACCAATGGTATGGAATGACGGGCGAGATTAAGGCCTTTGTACTGACCTGTGAGGTATGTAACAAGAACAAGAAGCCCAACAGACACGGCAGATGTCCACTCACCAATTACCATGCAGGATATCCAATGGAGAGGGTACATATTGATTTCATGGGTCCATTTCCAAAGACAGAGCGAGGGAATGAAGACATCCTCATGATGGTGGACCAATTCACAAAGTGGACAGAGTGCATTCCATTGCCATGCCAGACGGCAGAGGTGACAGCGCAAGCAGCTGTGAACGAATTTTTTGCACGTTTCGGGTATCCTTTCGAGATATTTTCCGATCAGGGCCGTAACTTTGAGAGTTCGCTGTTTCGCGCTATTTGTAAAATCCTCCACATACATAAGGCTAGAACAACGCCTTATCGCCCCTCTGCCAATGGTCAAGTTGAGAGGCAGAATAGAAGTCTCATGGACGCTGTTAGGTGTTTTGTAAACCAACAGCAAGATAAGTGGGATGAACACATAGGCCAGCTAGGTGGTGCCCTGAGGGCCAGTGTCAATAGAAGTACTGGGTACACCCCGAATAGGTTAATGCTAGGGCGGGAAGTCAATGTCCCCGCCGATCTGATGTTTGGTAATCCCAATGAAGTAACCTATTCTGGTACAGATGAGTACATTGTGGGGTTTGAGAAGGCTATAAAAAGTGCCCATGAAATAGCCCGTAAGGCCTTGAAAACCACCCAGGTTAGAATGAAAAGGGACTATGATTTAAGGGTTCAAGAAAAGCCCTATGAACCAGGCCAATTGGTATATGTGCTTGACTCAGCAACTATTAAGGGCAAGGCCAAAAAGTTGAGTCCACCTTGGAAGGGTCCTGGTATTATTGTGGCCAAAGTTACATCCTATGTGTACAAGATAAAATTCCAGCGGGTAGTGTTCAACATGAACCATGATAGAATTAAGTTGTGCACTGATAGAAAAATCCCCGGCTGGCTTAGGGTGTGTCAAGAAAAGTTCAAGGGGGGCGAAGATGTGATAACCCCAGAGAAGGCCAAGGGCGAAAAGGCTAAGTACTGTGTTTGTAGGGGCCCAGATACGGGTGAGATGATGGTACAATGCGATAATTGTAGGGAATGGTTCCACCTATCTTGCATTCAATTAAGTGAACTGGAGGTGCAGGATATTGAAATATACCATTGTCCGAATTGCCAGCTGGTGTGTAGAACCCCGTTTAATCGGGACAAAAGTGCCATGGACGGTGCTTTGGGGCCCTTGGCTCCAGGTGCTGCTCCTGACCAGTAGATTTTGTCGGACAGGAGGGCATGGTCCGGGACCTGCTCTCTGAAATTTAGAAGTGTGTTAAATTTTTTGAAATTTTTGTGATTAAAATTCAGTTAAATTTTTTGAAATTTTTGTGATTAAAATTTAGTTAAATTTTTGAAATTTTTGTTGAAATTGTGTAAGATTTTTCAATTCTTGTGGAAAAATTGTGTGATTAAATTGGTAAAATTTTTAAACTTTGTGATGAAGTTTGCTATCAAATGTGCGATGCATTTGTGAAAATTTTGAACTTTGAGATAAAGTTGGTATCAAATGTGTGTTTCATTTGTGAAATTTTGGAAAAGTTTGTGATTAAATGTGAGATTCATTTTTTGGCATTCCATGAGATGTGGGATTCCTGTACAGATTCTATTTGGTGATAGGACTGTGTTTTTTTTAAAAAAGGGGGGAGGGGCTATTCGCCTGATCCCATGTGAAGACCATGCAGTGACTCCCTGGTGACAACTGTTTTTGTTTTGTAGATGTATGCAAAAAGTGTAGCTGCCATCAAAGCTTGGAGCCAGACCAAGGTTCAGCCAGGGAGCCAGCAGGCAGATGAGGGCGAGACCTCCGCAGGGAGTGAGCCAGTGGACCAGGCCGTGGTAGAGGACCAGGCAGTGGGCCAAGCTGAGGGCCAAGTAGAGGACCAGGCAGTGGGCCAAGCTGAGGGCCAGGTAGAGGGCCAGGCAGTGGGCCAGGTAGAAGACCAGGCAGTGGGCCAGGCCGTGGAAGAAGGCCAGGAGGTAGAAGACAAGACCCTGGCCGAGGATGAGCCCGAGGGAGCCGTTGGTGGTGCTCCAGTGGACGGCGGAGCTCCTATCCCCGTCCAGCAAGAACCAGACCAGCCGGAGGAGGTACACCAGCAGGTGGTAACCCAGCAGAGGGCAGTTGGAGGAGATCCCGGTTTTGTGGGGAGGTCTGGAAGGTGGTTGCCTACAGTCAGGCCAGACGATGGGAAGCACGTGCCCTGCCCAGTGGTGGATTGCCCGGCCTACACCAAGATGCCGGGGGTTCACATAAGAGAGGACCACTGTGGGGAGTTGTTTTACCCGGCTGCCCCGGTTGGAGATGTGGCCTACCAGAGGTTTAGGGGTGATGTGGTGATGGTGCTGGCACAGTGGCTGACAGGGGACCAGCACGTCACTAGAGATCAGTTTTTGAGTTGGCTGAGGAGACACGCCAGGGTGCCAGCCAGGGCACAGAAGCTGCTGAGGGAGGAAACCAGGGTAGCCTTGAGAGCAGTGGCTAGGGCCATGGACTGGCCGTTCCCCAGCAGGTTAGTCCTTGCACCAGGGACACAGATCAACTCTGTGGTGGCTATCCTACACCAGCGGGTGTTAGCCGCCGTCCTGCACCACCTTACACCAGAGCAACAGGACTTTGTGGCCGCACGCAGGTATCCCAGCGATACACGGGAGCACCTCCCACTCGAGGAGCTAGTGAGGCGGAGTATGGCGTTTGAGGGGGAGACGACGAGGCGTAGGGTGAAGCCGGTAGACAAGCCTGAGGAGAAGCCAGTAGAGCCAGCAAGGGCTGCCCCACAGCCTGAGGAGAAGCCGGTAGAGCCAGCAAGGGCTGCCCCACAGTCAGAGAAGCCGGAGGAGCCAGCGGGGGCTATGGCTAAGCCTGAGGAGGAGAGACCAGCAGGGTCAGAGGAGCTACCCCTTAACGAGGAGTGTGGACCCGCCCGGTTAGTAAAGGTCCGGGTGAACGGGGTGGTCATCCTGGTCAAGGGGCGCAGCATGGCGGAGATAGCCGACGTCCTGAGGACCCGCTACCACAAGCGGGGAATATTGTTTCTTGTGGGGGACGCCGTCCTAGATGCGTCGGTGGCCTTAGAGGACGTGTGGTCAGCAGACCTGCTGCTGGACACAGAATGTGTGGATTAACCCAGCCGGGAGCCATGCTAGTGTGAGAAAAGGAGGAGTGTGGGGGCGATGTCCTGACGGACAAAATGATTAATTGGCAGGAGGTACCAATGCCAACATGTATACTAACTATAATAATTTTGAGATTCCCCAGTGATTAATGTTCCAGAGATTGGATGATATGATAATGAATTAGAATAATAACTTTTGGACCCCCCACCTCCTGCCTTGTAAAGTGTACATACAAGTTGAAGTCAGCGACATGACCGTGTCACTGGGACACTGAGCATCCCGTGACAGACAACCCAGCAGGAGAGATAGAGGGACAGCGAGCATCCCAAGATGGCTGTTTGGGTTCAATTTTGATTGATAAGGCTAGTTTTTGTTAGGGGCTCTAGGGCGAAAGTTTTAGATCGTTTTTGGTTTCCTTACCTATCCCCTAAGGAAAGTTTTGATATTTTTTAATAAGTTGATATTTGTATCTGGTCATGTCTGCTGCCACTTCTGTAGTTTTAGTATGGGGAAAATTGAAGATCTGTTGAGGGGGGTTTTTTGCTAATGAATTGCATTAACCTCAAGGTTAGACGATACGAGCAGTGATTTGCTCTGGCGTCTGTTGTTGTATAAGTGTTAGACCGTATGAGCAGTGATTTGCTCTAATGTCTGTTTTATTTTGTATAGTCATAGCTGTTTGTTTACCCAGTCGAAGCTGGTAGTTTTTCCTATGAGATTTAGGAGTTTGTGTTATTTTTGGCTATGATGTGTATTCCGTTTATTTGTATATTTGTGGTCTGGAGTGATTTCAGATGTTTTTTGTCATGTGATTTGATTGTAGCTATTTTATGTATTTTAATACCCAGGGTGATAAGTTTAAGTGCCCAGTCCTTGGGGGGTGGTTTTCATATATATATATACAGTTTCGACGTTACTTCAGCCCAGAGGGGTGTTCATAGTGTCGGCCCTTGTCGGACTTAACGTCCTCCTTTTTAAGGTGGAGGGGGGTGTTGTGGGGTTGCCCGTTACGTCAGGGGGATCCCGATCCAGTTAGGATGACGTCAGCTCGATGTCCATTGGTCGGCACCAACCAAGAAGACCAGCGATTGGTTGATGTACTGCTGGAGGCTGCGGAGGCTGCGCAGTGTGACCCTTCTGGGAGAAGTTTCCCGCGACTAGAATTCCAGCTTGGAGAAGACGTCTGTATCAGATTGATAACTCAACGCAGAGCTGAACATCCAGCAAGGAAAGGTATTCTGATTGATATTGTTATTATTACATTCATTGCTAACCCTTGTCCGTTGTGTGGAATAAGTGTGTTCGTGACAGAAGTAGTACCACGAGGGCATTCACAACAAATCGTTAACTTAACTAGTCCTTGCTGAAATCCGACCCAGTGTTGACATGTGATGATTTGCCATGCCACTTTGGACCACTACGAATATCGGAAAAATACAAACAGGTTATATATTAGTTTTGTGTAATAGTGTTTTATTTTCATGAGAAATATGATGTATAAAATTGTATCGCTAGCCTACCATAACTTTGACAATAAAGAAGAAAACTCGTGCCAATTTCTCAGATTTTATACATGTGTGTAATTTCTTGACTTTTGAAATGCTTTTGCACACACATTATAAGTTTTAGGTCATTGTAGCTCATGTCTTAGGTCTTTTGCTGGTAGTTCCAAAAGTTAAAATTCAGCATTACTGTCAGCTAGTAAAAATAAAAGGACAGTTAATTAACTTGATCATTTTAAAAATTTAAAAGGTTAAGATAGGATGTGGTCATACATTTTGATTTTGTACTCATGCATGACATGTACATACAGTCCTGTACTGTATAATAAAATCTCATTTTATGGTATGAAATCCTTTTCATTACTGCTAAGATAACCAAGTAATACACCTGATAATACATGTAAATAATGTGAAATATGTACATGCACAGATATTAGGCCAAAAATTATGAATTATAATATTATAACTTGAAATATTGGGACAAAAATGTTTTATTTCATCTTGTTTACATCTTATACTTATCTCTTGCATATGTGTTTTTGATTACATTGCATTGTTAATTCGTGAGCTTTATCCAATAAACTGGTTGATTGATTGATTGATTGATAATATTAATTAAAAGTGGAATTGCTGAAACTTTAGGACATGTGTAATTGCAAGACTATTACATGTATTGATCATTATTGTTGATAAAAAATACATTATTGTAAGCTGATGTTTATTTCTAAAACATTATTTATTTGCAAAATATTAATTTAAATGTGGATTTATATGTGAGTTGTGTCCTACATTGTATGTTTAATATATGTGTATTAGCAAGTAAAGTATAAATATTTTTTTTCTTTCAGACAAAGAGACATATAAAGCTAAAAGTTGATAAAAGTCATCAGCATCTCCAATTTCAAGATATGAATAAACGCTGACTGTGCATATATAATTCTTACAATACTTTAACATGTGGAATGCAAGTGGATATATCTAGCATCAAAATAGTGTTTCTTTATTCTTCCAACTAAGGAGTCCAAAAGTCTATAGAAATTATCAAAGTTTGTTTTGAGCAGCTACAAAATATATAAACATCCTAGGATGATGTGAAAAAGATTGAGTAAAAATCATGAATTAATATGTTGTGTAAAGGAACGAGTTCAGTGGTGAATTTAATATCAAGTGAAATATTAAATAATAAATGTGGTATAAGAACTTTTTTTGTTCGTTACTCTATATATTTTCTATTGTTGGTAGATCCACAAAACATCATATCAAGGCAAATACAGAAAAGAACAATACATTCATGAAGAAAGCCCTGTCTGGACCCATATTGGACATACAAGTATAATAGTTGACTAGACACACACAAAAAAAGAAAACACATGCAAAGTGCCAATGCAAAATACCATGTTAACAGCTCAAGTGCAAGAAAGAATAGAATCAAATAGTTTCAATTTATTTGCCAAATGAAGTCTATTAAAAATGATAAAAGACTAATAAAAGTTGAAAGCTGTAAATGCTCCATAAGTTTTTTTTATCTAATAAGATTTTGTGGCATGCATATTTACTCAATCCACTGTAACAAAGTATTTTATAAATCCTTTAAATTCATCATAGTACAAGCATCTTAAAACTATACACTCAAAAATTATGTAACATTTACAGTGTAAATATTCCATTTTGCAATTTTCATTTACCACATTTTAAATTGGCACATCATTTTCATGACTGCAAAAAATCATGTTGTTTTCCTCAGCAGCCAAAAAGCAACAAGTCAACTTTTGACTATTAATTACTCACATTTATTCAAAGGTCTGATATACTTTACTTTTACAATTTGTATGGTTATATATATTTGATGCAATTTATGTTCTTGTTTAATCTTCAAGCAAAAATGTGGGCTTGTAAGGGCAACATAACTTAAAGTTTACATTTTTTATCTAACAAACATAATAATATGCTAACCAATAAATTAACTAGATTATTTTGCTTAAATTGTTCTTTGTCAATAACTTTACTCTATAGTAATTTTATTTAAAAAAAAAAAACATTATAAACTAAATGCAGTTTATAAAAATAAAATAGACTTGGGGCAACTTCTTGGCAGTTTTTTTTTCGGGAGTTTTTTTTTTACAAAGAAATAGAAGTTCTAATTGGAATCTTGAATGATTCACCACTATTCAGACATAGAATGATCATACATGTACCGCCACTGTATACCTGCCACTGTATACCAAGAATTTGTCTTTTTCTTTTGGTTTAAATATATCAGACAAATCCCTGCATTTTAGTTGCACGGCACATGATTATTGCATAGTTTTAGGTGCAAGTCACACGAATATTGCCAAAATGTGGATAAAAACATAATGAATCTTATAGATATTAAATTGTACAAAAACAATTACATTTAATAAAAGGACATCGTAAAATTAAAAGAAGACAGAAAACTGTCAACAAAATTTTGAAAAAGTCGGCGACGTTGGTTTCGGTTTCATAAAAGTTTGTATAAGGAAGGTTTGGCATAACTTTATTTATTCACCCGCTCAAATATTTTATGCTTAATAACTTGACATAAAAAACAAAACAGTACTTGACAAGTAATCGCCGGGGTAAAGCGTACGACGTTTTTTTTAAATTTTGTATGACATGACAAAATACCCTTGGCAAGAGTTAACTCCCTTATGACGTCACCTGAGTGTTTGACGTTAACGGCGATGACAAATCACGGCGTTACATGCCATCTTTAGATGAAAATTCCAAGCTTTTAAGAATAGTCTTCGAAAATGAAACCTACATGGTCGAATTCAGAAAATTATGTAGTTTTCAAAAAGTTCTGGCCGATTGATCAAATGCATACATTTTGAACAAAAAGTACTGATTAATTCGCAAAGAAATGCTCATTTTCCATTCTCCTCAACAAATTATTTAATATTAAAAATATTTCCGACCAGATTTTAGCAACCGACCAAAACTTTTCAAATACTAGGCAGTTTCCTCCAACTCGGTGCCAAATTTCAAAAAAATCCGTCCAGTGTAAAAGGTTGGAAAATAGCCTTTAACGAATTTACATTAAGTTACCCCTTTTGTCGGTCACGTGACACCTTGATGTTTCCAAAAAATAAAAAATAGCAGAAACGAAAGTAAAACCAAAGGACATTTCAATATTTTTATTCAAAGTTGTATCTGACAATTATTATGACGAAAATATCCGCTTCAAAGTACACTTTCATTAAACATCGATTTTGTATAAAATATCGCGGAACTCCATTAACATACCCGCGAAATTACAGCCCCAACTTTATTCCTGACAATGAAATACCATATGTCAGGAGGCTGCATGATTTAAAGCAATTTTATAGTGGTTACACACTGACTGTAATTGTGAATAAGCTGCTTTTTCCTATCATGTAGTTAATTTTAACTCGATTTGTATCATGATTGGGAAACAAACCCTCTTCTTTTTAGCGTTCCCCATTGAGCCTAATGTGTATCAAATTTTTCGTTGCTTCCTAATGACAAGCATTTATTCTTGTTCATCTTCGCAAATGTTATGAAGAAAGAGTCGGAAAACTTGGTTGTGAAATTTTCAATCCTGACCAGGATCGAACCACGATCCATGGTGTTAGTACGAACCACGACCCATGGTGTTCGTAGCACTGCACATTAACAACTTCACCACCGTTTGCCATCGTCATGTAGTTAAAAGGACGGGTACATATAGAATTTTATGGTGTTTTGTTTTGTTATTTCGTAAAAGTTTACATTTCCCTTTTTCTGTAAAGTTTCATGAACAATGTCATTCACTAATTATGCGGGTCCCGGTGTACTCAACAGAGCCCAGCTAGTCGAATTATTGGTATTCTGTGACGATGGGTCAGTGCTCTTCCCACAGAGCGATCAGGTTTTGTAACTTGGTGGCTGAATAGGTTGGCTCATGTGTTCAGGGGTTGTCAGGTCATAACACTGAAAGCCTGTGTTAAGAGAGCTATGGTATTATGCCCGTTTCGAGTGCACATTTGCACAATTTTCCACCCCATTTATTACTTCTCAATTTTCAAGTGGCTTTCAAAATTTACTGTTTCATTTCCCATCGGACTCATATTTCTCTTTATTTCATGATCATTTTATCAACCATTTCATGTTCTTCGCCCGTATGTAACATATAATGTTACCCTTAATTGAAAAGTCACTTAAACCTAAAAGTTAATCTTATGTGGGACGAACAAACGTACCTACGCACAGGCGTACAGTCCCATTTACAAATGTTATATTCACATTAGAAGACGAGGCATAATTTTACCCCCGATTAAAAAGTGGGGGATATAGAGGTAGGGGTGTCCGTCCGTCCTTCCTTACGTTGCACCTAAGGATACCCATCTCTTATCCCAAATCCTCTTTAACCCCTTGAGGGATTTTCATAAAACTTTCACACAATCTTTATTACATAATGTAGATGTGCACCTTTTATTTAAACAATTTATCAAAATGATTTTTGGGTTTCCCTAGCAATATATGGCCTGAGCCATTCGACTACCAAAGATTACCCATCCCTTATCCGCAACTGCTCATACACTCCTCAATGAATTTTCATGAAACTTTCATACAATGATGTTTGAAGTATAATAAAGACATGATCGATGTGCATATATTCTAAAATTTGGTCAAAATAATTTTCAGGTTTTCCCGCAGCAAAACACGAACTTCGTCACTTGACGCCAAGGGGTACCCATCTCTTAAACGCTACTTGTCCTAAACCCTTCAATGGATTTTCATAAAACTTGCACATAATTTTCGTTATATAATGTAGATCTGCATCACTTATTTAAAAATTTCTTCTGATTGATTGTGGGCGGGGTGGGTGTATTCATTTGTGAACATCTGCTCACATTTTTAAAAATTTTTTTTTTAATATTCGATATCGGTCCGATCAACTGGATTCTTGTATGTTTACAGACTATTGGGTTGTCGGACCAATGGGTTGTCGGACTATTGGGCTGTCGGACCATTGGGTTGTCGGACTATTGGGCTGTCGGACTATTGGGTTGTCGGACTACTGGGCTGTCGGACTACAGACGTATAACCGATAAATACAAACATTTTGAATAAATTTTGATGCGAATTGGACGTCTGACTGAACCGACGACTTGAATTTGACCACCTTTGTGCTTCGTGGGAACCTAGAGTTTATCAGCAATGGTTATATGGTTTGTTATGGCTAAATATTTGCTGTTTGATGCATAGGATTCAACCCCCGCAAGCTGTTTACATTTTGTTATAACTTGCAAAAAAATGTATCGAAAACCGAAATTTCTTCATCTTGTACACTTATCCGCCATGTTTTATATAGCTCATGAAGGACCCCACGCCTCATTTTTTTCCAAAGATGAGGAACCTTGAAATTTTAAAGCCCAATGTCCAGGGGTGTCTTAATATAAAGCCATTGACGTGTACTTCCAAAATCAACCCCCGCAACCTGTATGCAAGATATTTTTATTGAATTTATTCAATATAGAAATAATATCCCTTTGCTCCTATAGTAAAAATTATGACCGTAAACGTTCCTGATTTTATAATATGCTAATTAACAAAATGGTATAGATTTCTGGATATGGGCAGACATGTCATTGACGTAGCATAAAAATAAAAGGGGACCTAGTATACTACCTTGGGGTACACCGCATGATATTTTACGGAAATTTGACTGGGTGCCATTAGCACTAATAAGCTGTTGCCTGTCAGTCAGATATGATTCAAACCACTTAACAGATGTAACTCCCATAACTTTAAGTTTATTGCATAGTATATAATGATCTACTGTATCAAATGCTTTTTGAAGGTCAAGCATTATCATGCCAGTGTACAGTCCGACTGCAGTCTGTGATCTTACATGATCTAATAAATGAATTAAACATGTATCTGTAGAAAAATTACCTCTGAACCCTGATTGCAAGTCATATAATGGATGGATGGATGGATGGATGGATGGATGGATGGATGGATGGATGGATGGATGGATGGATGGATGGATGGATGGATGGATGGATGGATGGATGGATGGATGGATGGATGGATGGATGGATGGATGGATGGATGGATGGATGGATGGATGGATGGATGGATGGATGGATGGATGGATGGATGGATGGATGGATGGATGGATGGATGGATGGATGGATGGATGGATGGATGGATGGATGGATGGATGGATGGATGGATGGATGGATGGATGGATGGATGGATGGATGGATGGATGGATGGATGGATGGATGGATGGATGGATGGATGGATGGATGGATGGATGGATGGATGGATGGATGGATGGATGGATGGATGGATGGATGGATGGATGGATGGATGGATGGATGGATGGATGGATGGATGGATGGATGGATGGATGGATGGATGGATGGATGGATGGATGGATGGATGGATGGATGGATGGATGGATGGATGGATGGATGGATGGATGGATGGATGGATGGATGGATGGATGGATGGATGGATGGATGGATGGATGGATGGATGGATGGATGGATGGATGGATGGATGGATGGATGGATGGATGGATGGATGGATGGATGGATGGATGGATGGATGGATGGATGGATGGATGGATGGATGGATGGATGGATGGATGGATGGATGGATGGATGGATGGATGGATGGATGGATGGATGGATGGATGGATGGATGGATGGATGGATGGATGGATGGATGGATGGATGGATGGATGGATGGATGGATGGATGGATGGATGGATGGATGGATGGATGGATGGATGGATGGATGGATGGATGGATGGATGGATGGATGGATGGATGGATGGATGGATGGATGGATGGATGGATGGATGGATGGATGGATGGATGGATGGATGGATGGATGGATGGATGGATGGATGGATGGATGGATGGATGGATGGATGGATGGATGGATGGATGGATGGATGGATGGATGGATGGATGGATGGATGGATGGATGGATGGATGGATGGATGGATGGATGGATGGATGGATGGATGGATGGATGGATGGATGGATGGATGGATGGATGGATGGATGGATGGATGGATGGATGGATGGATGGATGGATGGATGGATGGATGGATGGATGGATGGATGGATGGATGGATGGATGGATGGATGGATGGATGGATGGATGGATGGATGGATGGATGGATGGATGGATGGATGGATGGATGGATGGATGGATGGATGGATGGATGGATGGATGGATGGATGGATGGATGGATGGATGGATGGATGGATGGATGGATGGATGGATGGATGGATGGATGGATGGATGGATGGATGGATGGATGGATGGATGGATGGATGGATGGATGGATGGATGGATGGATGGATGGATGGATGGATGGATGGATGGATGGATGGATGGATGGATGGATGGATGGATGGATGGATGGATGGATGGATGGATGGATGGATGGATGGATGGATGGATGGATGGATGGATGGATGGATGGATGGATGGATGGATGGATGGATGGATGGATGGATGGATGGATGGATGGATGGATGGATGGATGGATGGATGGATGGATGGATGGATGGATGGATGGATGGATGGATGGATGGATGGATGGATGGATGGATGGATGGATGGATGGATGGATGGATGGATGGATGGATGGATGGATGGATGGATGGATGGATGGATGGATGGATGGATGGATGGATGGATGGATGGATGGATGGATGGATGGATGGATGGATGGATGGATGGATGGATGGATGGATGGATGGATGGATGGATGGATGGATGGATGGATGGATGGATGGATGGATGGATGGATGGATGGATGGATGGATGGATGGATGGATGGATGGATGGATGGATGGATGGATGGATGGATGGATGGATGGATGGATGGATGGATGGATGGATGGATGGATGGATGGATGGATGGATGGATGGATGGATGGATGGATGGATGGATGGATGGATGGATGGATGGATGGATGGATGGATGGATGGATGGATGGATGGATGGATGGATGGATGGATGGATGGATGGATGGATGGATGGATGGATGGATGGATGGATGGATGGATGGATGGATGGATGGATGGATGGATGGATGGATGGATGGATGGATGGATGGATGGATGGATGGATGGATGGATGGATGGATGGATGGATGGATGGATGGATGGATGGATGGATGGATGGATGGATGGATGGATGGATGGATGGATGGATGGATGGATGGATGGATGGATGGATGGATGGATGGATGGATGGATGGATGGATGGATGGATGGATGGATGGATGGATGGATGGATGGATGGATGGATGGATGGATGGATGGATGGATGGATGGATGGATGGATGGATGGAGGGAGGGAGGGAGGGAGGGAGGGAGGGAGGGAGGGATGGAGGGAGGGAGGATGGATGGATGGATGGATGGATGGATGGATGGGGAAACAGCTCACCTGGACCAAAGGTCCATGTCTTTGGTCCATGTGAGCTATTGTCATCACTTGGCGTCCGTCGTCGTCTGTTCATAATTTTTCACAATCTTTTCCTCTGAAACTACTAAACAAAATTTAATGAAACTTGGTATGAATGATATTTAGGGTGTCCTGCACCAAACTTGTGTTTCGATTTTTGATACATAAAAAACATGGCCAGCTGTTAATAAAAATAGACTAGGGGGTCAGACTACTGTTTTTTGCTTGTTAATCAAAAAGTATAAGATGAAATCTGATGCCACCATACTGCTTCAGCATCAAAAGTTCTACCAAAGTCTCAATATGGTCGAAGTTGTCACATGACCCCTTATAGGGGTTACAGTCCCTTAAAGGTGAAAAAATAATGTTTTTCGTGCTATTGGTCTATAGGATGAAAACTATTGCAGGTAAAGAAAAGCTGTTGCTTGCTTAAATGTTCAGCTTATTTAGCTTTACAAAAGTCTCCATAGGGTCGAAGTTGTCACATGACCCCTTATAGGGGTAACAGCCCCTTAAAAGGTGAATTATAGTGTTTTTTGCTTATTTAGAATGAAAACTATTAGTAGTATACCGGGTCACTCTAGACCACTTTGACCCCGATGACCCCGAGTTCATTCCCATAGACTCCATGTTAAATCGTTGTTATTTTTGGTACTGAAATACCCACCCAAAATCTCTAGCAGTAAAGTCGTGTGCAGTCATGCGGAACGGCGACTCGTCCCTTTCTTTCACCCCATATTAGTTCGTCACCAGTTTCTATTATGTATTATAATCTCTTATCTTTAACGTACCCTAACTCTAACTCTAACCCTAATCCTGACCCTAGCCCTAACCCTAATCCTAATCATTTGTTTTGTTAGTGTCGCCCTTTATGGACTCCTGTGTTGTGATACTCTTGTATGGATTATTCCTGATTGGTTTCTTCTCTTTTTGTTTTCGGTTTTTTTTTTAAGTTTCTTTTTTTTGTGGGCTCTTGTGTTTTAGTCATTTCCATGTGTTGTTGTATAGTTTTACCCTTGTTTTCTCTCCTCCTCCTCCACCTCCTCCTCCTCCTCATTTCCTCATTTCCCTCCTCATTTTCCTCATTTTTCCTCATTTTCCTCTTCATTTTCACTCATTTTCCCTCATTTTCCTCATTTCCCTCCTCATTTTCCTTATTTCCCTCATTTTCCTCATTTCCCTCCTCATTTTCTCTTGTATTTTTTTTGTCTTTTGAGCTTGTAATGTTCATGTATGGCTCAACTCTAATTGGTTCTTTTCGTTTATTTTTCTTTGGTTCGCCCTTTATGGGCTCTTTGTTTGTCTTTGTTATTGTATTGATAGCTCTTTTCTTTAAGTTTTCAATAAAAACTCAAAATCAGGTACAACTTTTATTAACATTCTACGTTTTATTTACATTCTATCTTTCAATTTCAACATCCATATGGTCTGGTGGTTAAATCGTTCATGATCACTCTTTTGTCAAATACAATTCTATAATCTTTCTTTTGTGAAACGGTTAACAGTTTTTGATTGCTTCTTTGGATCTTGTAATCGTCTCTCACTGTCCTGATATCGTTTCTGTTAACGGTAACCATCTCCTTGATGGTCTCGTAGTTGATGTCTAAAGCGTTCTTGAAGTTGAGTGTTATTCCACGAACTTTGCACATAGTTCTGTTTCCTCCTTTCTCGGGAATGGCTAGTTTGTATGCATAGTTCTTTGGTCCTCCTGTAACAAACTCTGTAATAGTATTTCCTGGTACTTCATCTGTTAAATCCCCTAAGTAGTCTCCCAGCTTAGGCCTCCATTCTCCTGGTTTCGATGTAAATACGATGGAGTCCGTGTCGCAGTACAGTGTTCTTGGTCCCAAATTCTCCAGATAAGAATACAGTTTGAGTCTGGCCTGGGCGGTAGTATAGGCTGCTATGACGACATTCGTTTTCTTTGAGGTTTCGATGAATTCTTCTTTATATTTCCATCGTAATTCCACCATTTCATCGTTAACAAACTGGATCCCGGTGACTTCAATTTTATCGCTGGTTAACATGTCGAAGTATTTCTTTTGTTCTGTAATGTAGGTGGTCTGTTGCATGTTGTTTCTTTGTCCAAACTTGCCCCAAAAGCTGTTCAACATTAGTTTGGCTAAAGACCTGATGCCGGGGTTCTTTTCTATTTTGTTATAGTCTAACTGTATCCCTTCCTTTTCCTCATAATCCATGATGTATTTCTGTTTTTCTTCCTCCGTTTGACACCATTCCGGCCATCCGCTAGCTTCTTGTTTCATTTTCAAGAATGTATTGATGTAGTCAGTGAAGAGTCCTCCAGACTTCCTTCCGGGATCGTACTGTTCTACCTCTTCGAAATGCCATACTTCGTAGATGTTTAAGATGGAATATCCCTTTTCCAAGGCTTTCTTCAGTTCATCTGTCACCCAAGTTCCCGTTATAGCTCTATCTTTTTCAGTATGGTTACAAGGTTCTTGCTGGTAGGTTTCCGTACAGGTACGACACAGTGGGAACATCAGTTTGTTATTGATCTTGCTGGGTAAAACAGGAATGTATAGGTTTCTGGGTGGAAGTACTTTACATTTGATCAATCCTTCGTACTCGTTGATGTCACCAAAGTTTTCCGTAATGATGATGGGATGTCCTTTAGGTACTTTTCCAGTCTTGTTTACAAATGGATAGAGTGATGTCACGTCATAGTAGTTGATACTATTTTCTTCCGCCTCTTTGTACAAGGTAAAGGCTTCTGTTCGTCCACCATAAAAGGCTTCTCGTGGTTCTAAGGGTGGGATCATCTCTAAGGAGTTGACAAAGTCGCTCATGGTTGTATCATTTTTCAACTCCCTCTCAAAGTCACATTCCCATTTCTCTACGTAGGTGTACCCTTCTTGTTGCAGATAGGTCTTCTTTTCTAGGGTCCGTTGATGTAGATCGTACATGGACATGTTATTGACCGTATTGATGGTCTCTTTTGAGTAACATCTTGGGCATCCATGCCAGTAGCAGCCGTGAAATTCATACACGGTTCCATCGTGGTATCCGTCTACTCTGTAGGGACCGATCTGTTTTTCTCCTTCGTTCTCTGCATGTTGAATCTGTATGTCTTTTATTGCGGATACGTATTTTAACCATTTCATGGCTTTAATAGAGTGCTTGTGTTCTGGTCGATAACCTTGCGCCGGGATGAGGCCAATAGTATTCCACCGTAGAAACTTGGATCGAAAGACCAGGTTGCAGGCAGAGGCAATGGTGATACTGTTTTGGAAGGGGTCGATTGGAGTACCCTCTAAAGTGTCCATAAACAGTTGTCTAAAGGTTAAACAGGCTTTTCTCAGTATGTCTACGTCAGTGATGCAGTACTTCAAGAGTTCCTTTTGGACGTCAAATGGGTCGTTCCTGTGGTCTTCGTACCAATGCATGAATGTTACCCGTTCTTCCGCTTTCATTCCATCGGGATTGTAGTAATTGATGTCTGGAAGAGTTTCTAATCTAACGTTCTGGTTTTCCTTTGTGTTAAACAGATGTGGGAAGTATCCTTTATGGAGTTCTTCGAATCCAAACATTTTAGGGAGTTTGGCTAAGGCCGTGGGAAGGAAGTTGAGGGAATCTATCATCCGTATGCTGCAGTTTGAAATTGTTACAGACATGTTCTTGGCGCCGTTGGGGATTATCTTGGGTTGAATTCCATGATGAAACAGGTATTGTAAAACGGGGATAGAGTCATATCCTTTAAAGTTGTGGCAAATAACGGTGGAGTTGTTGTTGTTTCCTGAAAATAACCAGTTGCAAAAGTCGTTGTTGGCGTTGTGTCCCCTAAAAATGAGTTGATTCTGTCCACAGATCTCGCAGGTACTCTCTTCAGTTACTTCCTCCTCCATGCATACGGTGCACACCTTATGGACCACGCATAAGTTAGGTCGGTGTTCCATGGCTCCGCAGGTACTGGCTTTGCAATGTAAACAAGTTCCATTAGAATCCGGTTGGTATCCCGTATCGCACTCTACGAGGTCGTCTTGTGTGCATTCGAAATCAAAGAAGATGTAAGTTTGCTCTTTGGGAGGTTCTTTGATTACTTTAGGCATCATGTAACACTGGTGGCTTGGATCGCAGTACTGTTTACAGGATGGACAATACATCTCGCCACACTCATGGTCTGTTTCCCTTTTCTCCATGTTGACAACGTGGCCACAGTCTTTACACTTGTAGTACCATTTACATGTTGAGTTGCCCTTCTTTGTCTGTTCCAAATGGAGTTGGAAGCACTCTTTTCCCTTAAAGTTCCGACCACATTGGCTACAGTTGATCCAGTCGTCTTCACAGGGTTCGTGTATCTTCTTACAAAGAATGCATGGGTTGTTACATGCATGCTCTTCTTTGTTGTTATACCCTTTTTTACACTTGTTGCAGTAATAGACCCTGGTCAAGAATCCTGTTACAGTAGTGATGACATCGTAATGGTCGTCGTGGTGGTAAAGGTAGATCTTCTTCTCTGCATCTGGTCCCTCATAGATAATCCCGTTGAAGTAGTCTTTAGAGAAAACGGTTATTTGGTATTCCGGAAGAATAGCTTGGAATTGTTTCAGTTCCTCGATGCCGCAGGGTCCATTTGGTACAATGGCTTTCTCGTGGAGTTGAAGGGCCAAGTATTCCTGTATGCGTCTTCCTTGACGAATTGAATTCCATTGAGGATGGTTATCGATCCTGGCTTTTGCTGTAGCAATGGCCCTAGCGCAGCATAATTCGTCTCGGTTTCGGATCCTGATGAAACTTTGTTTGTCTTTAAGCATTCTGTCGAGATCAACGAAGTTGCATCTTTTGCGCCCGGATCCTTCGGGAATGGATACGTGGAGGACATCTAATGCTAAACTTCCGTCCAATACAAACTCCTCATGAGATTGTAATACTCTCTCTATTTCCTTTAATAGTAGTTCCGTAGTCAAGTCCTTGAGTTGTAATATAGGAAGGGCAATCGGGAAGTCGAGGGAGTTGGTTTCAATTGTCAGTTTAACGAGGTCCTGTTCTTTCATATCTTCGCCAATAGTTTGCAGGATGGAATCGAATAATCGATGTAGTGTTCTTATGATGGAAGGCAGGTCCGTGACTTCAAATTCCTTAAAGGTGACTGTATAATGATTTCTCGAAGTTCCAAACTTGAGTATTCTTTTCTTCTCCTGCCGTTTGATGGTGTAATAGGATTTCGGATCATCCATGTGGAACGGTTGCCCTGCTCCTCTTTGTCCATGTCTTTGCTGATGTAACTCTAAATGGCGTTGAGTGGCAAAGGCCTGGTTGCATTGGATACATTCGTAACCCATTTGGTGGCGGGTCATGTGAGCTTGTAGATTCTCCCGCCTTGTAAAAGTCTTGGTGCATCTCGTACACGAGTAAATCTCTCTGTGGTTGGTCAATCGTCTATGACGATGGAGTTGACTCATCCTCTCAAAACTCGCTTCACATTGGTTGCAGGTAAATTGCTTAGGCATCTGAAACAAAAGAACACAGGTAAGTATTCATGTATGATTCATAGGTTTGCTTAAATATGTATTGCTCTTACTTGTGACACTTTATGTTTCTGTTTAATATTATAACGCTTAGCTTCTCTCTTAGTCTGATCTCTTTGGCATCTAATCGTTAAATGGTTTTTTAAATAACCTTATGTTTAATATTATACCGCTTACCTTCTCTCTTTGTTAAAACACGTCTGATCTCTTTGGCGTCTAATCGTTAAATGATCTGATTTCAAATAGTTTACCTGTATATTGTATTGTATCACGTGATCATGTCACGTGACTTTCTGGATCGAACCGGTTAGAACAGGTTTTTAACGCTTCAATAAAATTTTCCATTTGATGTTTTCCTTCAGTAAGGTTTTGTGGAAAAGTTTTCAAAATTTTAAATTTTTATTAAAAAGATTTTGATTTTGTTCAAATTTTGTGAAAATATTTTCAAAGTTTTAAATTTTTATTAAAACGATTTTGATTTTGTTCAAATTTTATGAAAAAGTTTTTAAAGTTTTAAATTTTTATTAAAAAGATTTTGATTTTGTTCAAATTTTATGAAAAAGTTTTGAAAGTTTTAGGATTTTCATCGAAATATTTTGATTTTGTTTAGATTTGATGTACATATTTTCATATTCAAGTATAAAGTTTCATAAAAAAACAGCTAAAGTTTACATTTTAAGTGGTGGAATTGTGGTGGAAAATGTGGAATTGTGGGGGAAAATGTGGAAATGTGGAGGAATTGTGGAGAAATTGTGGTGGAAAATGTGGAATTGTGGAGAAATTGTGGTGGAAAATGTGGAAATGTGGAGGAATTGTGGGGGGAAATGTGGAATTGTGGAGAAATTGTGGTGGAAAATGTGGGAATGTGGAGGGATTGTGGGGGAAAATGTGGAAATGTGGAGGAATTGTGGGGGAAAATGTGGAAATGTGGAGGGATTGTGGGGGAAAATGTGGAAATGTGGAGGGATTGTGGGGGAAAATGTGGAATTGTGGGGGGGGGGAATGTGGGAATGTGGAGGGATTGTGGGGGAAAATGTGGAAATGTGGAGGAATTGTGGTGGAAAATGTGGAAATGTGGAGGAATTGTGGAGGAAAATGTGGAAATGTGGGGGGAAAATGGGGTGAACCCCCCCATTTCGGGGGGAATGTGGAAATGGGGGTAATTGGGGGTGAAATGGGGTTTTTTTAGGGTAAAATGGGGGGAATTACCCCCCCCCCCCCAATTTTGGGGTGTGTGTGGAAATGGGGGTATTGGGGCTGTTTCCAGCTAAAACGACTGTCATTGCTGCGTAAAGGACCCACTCTATGGAGTAATCAGACAAAACGCGTGTACAAGTTCGGATACTTTATTAAGTAAATACAGTCTTCGTTATAGTTCCATCATTGTTTGGTCTTTTCTGGGTTTGACTTGGGCTTTCTTCCTCTAGGGTTCTTTACTTCCTTGGACTTTACAATTCGTGCGTTAAGGTTCTTTACTTCCTTGGATTTTGCAATTCGTTCGTTAAGGTTCTTTACTTCCTTGGACTTTTCACCTCTGGACTTCTTTGATTTTATGGACGTCTTTGCATTCTTGATTGGTTGTCTCTTCGTGACATCTTTAGGGGTTTCCTTGGTCTTCTTTAACTTTGACTCTTGTAGCTTCGCCAAGTGTCTTATCTCCTTGTATATAGCTTTTCCTAAACTTTCAAGTCTCTGTTCCACAGCCTTCGGACGTCTTGTCAGTTTTCTAGGTGGTCCGGCTTCAATTTTGGGTACCCTTTTCTCTTTGGAGTTTACATGTTTAACTGTCTTATGGCGTGTAACATCACCTGGCCATGCGAACCGTCTCTTGCACACGGAGCACTGATATGCCATGTTTCCTGTTCGGTGTCTAACGTAAGACTGACTCAAACTCTACCTGTCATTTCCTATATCTTTCTCTAACCCTATGTTTTGTTCTATTTTTAACCCTGGCCTCATTCTAACCCTAACTCTCCTTTGTTCTATTTTTAACCCTGGCCTCATTCTAACCCTAACTCTTTTCTGTCTTTAACCCTAACCCCTAACCCTTTTGTATGTTTCTTTATGGGCTCTTTATGGTGTCTCGTACTTAGTTCTTCTTATATTCCTTATGTATTGGTCCTTGGCTCTTTAACACCCTTAGTTTTTGGAATGGGTCACTTTGGGGTCAAGTCCTGACTGACCACTGACCATAACCACCCTTAAACTCCCAGAATCTGCCTCTAGACCTTAAAAGCTGTCTAATGATATACAACAACCCTATATTGGACCTAATTTAGGTATTGGTCATTTTGTGGTCAAGCCCCGGATGACCACTGACCAACACAACGGACATCATCGGAAAGACATTGTCTTACCCAAGACAATGCAACAAACCGGAAGGAAATCGGACAAGGAATAACAAAGTTATGACTTATTAAAAAATAGTAGTATATCATGTTGTTCACGAGTCGTATTTCTCGGGACGTCCTGGGGACGTCCCTTTTTTGCGCAGGCGTATGACGTCACATCCGGTTCCGGTCGGCCATCTTGGATCCCGGTGGCCATCTTGGATCACGTGACTTCCGGTTCCGCCCCATGACGCAGTTTCCGGTTTTTGGAAACTCATTTTCGCGCGAAAATTTGAGATATCCGAGAAATTCGAGCTGTTCACCAATCATATACTACTATTTTTTAATAAGTCATAACTTTGTTATTCCTTGTCCGATTTCCTTCCGGTTTGTTGCATTGTCTTGGGTAAGACAATGTCTTTCGATGATGTCCGTTGTGTTGGTCAGTGGTCATCCGGGGCTTGACCACAAAATGACCAATACCTAAATTAGGTCCAATATAGGGTTGTTGTATATCATTAGACAGCTTTTAAGGTCTAGAGGCAGATTCTGGGGGTTTAAGGGTGGTTATGGTCAGTGGTCAGTCAGGACTTGACCCCAAAGTGACCCATTCCAAAAACTAAGGGTGTTAAAGAGCCAAGGACCAATACATAAGGAATATAAGAAGAACTAAGTACGAGACACCATAAAGAGCCCATAAAGAAACATACAAAAGGGTTAGGGGTTAGGGTTAAAGACAGAAAAGAGTTAGGGTTAGAATGAGGCCAGGGTTAAAAATAGAACAAAGGAGAGTTAGGGTTAGAATGAGGCCAGGGTTAAAAATAGAACAAAACATAGGGTTAGAGAAAGATATAGGAAATGACAGGTAGAGTTTGAGTCAGTCTTACGTTAGACACCGAACAGGAAACATGGCATATCAGTGCTCCGTGTGCAAGAGACGGTTCGCATGGCCAGGTGATGTTACACGCCATAAGACAGTTAAACATGTAAACTCCAAAGAGAAAAGGGTACCCAAAATTGAAGCCGGACCACCTAGAAAACTGACAAGACGTCCGAAGGCTGTGGAACAGAGACTTGAAAGTTTAGGAAAAGCTATATACAAGGAGATAAGACACTTGGCGAAGCTACAAGAGTCAAAGTTAAAGAAGACCAAGGAAACCCCTAAAGATGTCACGAAGAGACAACCAATCAAGAATGCAAAGACGTCCATAAAATCAAAGAAGTCCAGAGGTGAAAAGTCCAAGGAAGTAAAGAACCTTAACGAACGAATTGCAAAATCCAAGGAAGTAAAGAACCTTAACGCACGAATTGTAAAGTCCAAGGAAGTAAAGAACCCTAGAGGAAGAAAGCCCAAGTCAAACCCAGAAAAGACCAAACAATGATGGAACTATAACGAAGACTGTATTTACTTAATAAAGTATCCGAACTTGTACACGCGTTTTGTCTGATTACTCCATAGAGTGGGTCCTTTACGCAGCAATGACAGTCTTTTTAGCTGGAAACAGCCCCAATACCCCCATTTCCACACACACCCCAAAATTGGGGGGGGGGGGGGTAATTCCCCCCATTTTACCCTAAAAAAAAACCATTTCACCCCCAATTACCCCCATTTCCACATTCCCCCCGAAATGGGGGGGGGGTTCACCCCATTTTCCCCCCACATTTCCACATTTTCCTCCACAATTCCTCCACATTTCCACATTTTCCACCACAATTCCTCCACATTTCCACATTTTCCCCCACAATCCCTCCACATTCCCACATTCCCCCCCCCACAATTCCACATTTTCCCCCACAATCCCTCCACATTTCCACATTTTCCCCCACAATCCCTCCACATTTCCACATTTTCCCCCACAATTCCTCCACATTTCCACATTTTCCCCCACAATCCCTCCACATTCCCACATTTTCCACCACAATTTCTCCACAATTCCACATTTCCCCCCACAATTCCTCCACATTTCCACATTTTCCACCACAATTTCTCCACAATTCCACATTTTCCACCACAATTTCTCCACAATTCCTCCACATTTCCACATTTTCCCCCACAATTCCACATTTTCCACCACAATTCCACCACTTAAAATGTAAACTTTAGCTGTTTTTTTATGAAACTTTATACTTGAATATGAAAATATGTACATCAAATCTAAACAAAATCAAAATATTTCGATGAAAATCCTAAAACTTTCAAAACTTTTTCATAAAATTTGAACAAAATCAAAATCTTTTTAATAAAAATTTAAAACTTTAAAAACTTTTTCATAAAATTTGAACAAAATCAAAATCTTTTTAATAAAAATTTAAAACTTTGAAAATATTTTCACAAAATTTGAACAAAATCAAAATCTTTTTAATAAAAATTTAAAATTTTGAAAACTTTTCCACAAAACCTTACTGAAGGAAAACATCAAATGGAAAATTTTATTGAAGCGTTAAAAACCTGTTCTAACCGGTTCGATCCAGAAAGTCACGTGACATGATCACGTGATACAATACAATATACAGGTAAACTATTTGAAATCAGATCATTTAACGATTAGACGCCAAAGAGATCAGACGTGTTTTAACAAAGAGAGAAGGTAAGCGGTATAATATTAAACATAAGGTTATTTAAAAAACCATTTAACGATTAGATGCCAAAGAGATCAGACTAAGAGAGAAGCTAAGCGTTATGATATTAAACAGAAACATAAAGTGTCACAAGTAAGAGCAATACATATTTAAGCAAACCTATGAATCATACATGAATACTTACCTGTGTTCTTTTGTTTCAGATGCCTAAGCAATTTACCTGCAACCAATGTGAAGCGAGTTTTGAGAGGATGAGTCAACTCCATCGTCATAGACGATTGACCAACCACAGAGAGATTTACTCGTGTACGAGATGCACCAAGACTTTTACAAGGCGGGAGAATCTACAAGCTCACATGACCCGCCACCAAATGGGTTACGAATGTATCCAATGCAACCAGGCCTTTGCCACTCAACGCCATTTAGAGTTACATCAGCAAAGACATGGACAAAGAGGAGCAGGGCAACCGTTCCACATGGATGATCCGAAATCCTATTACACCATCAAACGGCAGGAGAAGAAAAGAATACTCAAGTTTGGAACTTCGAGAAATCATTATACAGTCACCTTTAAGGAATTTGAAGTCACGGACCTGCCTTCCATCATAAGAACACTACATCGATTATTCGATTCCATCCTGCAAACTATTGGCGAAGATATGAAAGAACAGGACCTCGTTAAACTGACAATTGAAACCAACTCCCTCGACTTCCCGATTGCCCTTCCTATATTACAACTCAAGGACTTGACTACGGAACTACTATTAAAGGAAATAGAGAGAGTACAATCTCATGAGGAGTTTGTATTGGACGGAAGTTTAGCATTAGATGTCCTCCACGTATCCATTCCCGAAGGATCCGGGCGCAAAAGATGCAACTTCGTTGATCTCGACAGAATGCTTAAAGACAAACAAAGTTTCATCAGGATCCGAAACCGAGACGAATTATGCTGCGCTAGGGCCATTGCTACAGCAAAAGCCAGGATCGATAACCATCCTCAATGGAATTCAATTCGTCAAGGAAGACGCATACAGGAATACTTGGCCCTTCAACTCCACGAGAAAGCCATTGTACCAAATGGACCCTGCGGCATCGAGGAACTGAAACAATTCCAAGCTATTCTTCCGGAATACCAAATAACCGTTTTCTCCAAAGACTACTTCAACGGGATTATCTATGAGGGACCAGATGCAGAGAAGAAGATCTACCTTTACCACCACGACGACCATTACGATGTCATCACTACTGTAACAGGATTCTTGACCAGGGTCTATTACTGCAACAAGTGTAAAAAAGGGTATAACAACAAAGAAGAGCATGCATGTAACAACCCATGCATTCTTTGTAAGAAGATACACGAACCCTGTGAAGACGACTGGATCAACTGTAGCCAATGTGGTCGGAACTTTAAGGGAAAAGAGTGCTTCCAACTCCATTTGGAACAGACAAAGAAGGGCAACTCAACATGTAAATGGTACTACAAGTGTAAAGACTGTGGCCACGTTGTCAACATGGAGAAAAGGGAAACAGACCATGAGTGTGGCGAGATGTATTGTCCATCCTGTAAACAGTACTGCGATCCAAGCCACCAGTGTTACATGATGCCTAAAGTAATCAAAGAACCTCCCAAAGAGCAAACTTACATCTTCTTTGATTTCGAATGCACACAAGACGACCTCGTAGAGTGCGATACGGGATACCAACCGGATTCTAATGGAACTTGTTTACATTGCAAAGCCAGTACCTGCGGAGCCATGGAACACCGACCTAACTTATGCGTGGTCCATAAGGTGTGCACCGTATGCATGGAGGAGGAAGTAACTGAAGAGAGTACCTGCGAGATCTGTGGACAGAATCAACTCATTTTTAGGGGACACAACGCCAACAACGACTTTTGCAACTGGTTATTTTCAGGAAACAACAACAACTCCACCGTTATTTGCCACAACTTTAAAGGATATGACTCTATCCCCGTTTTACAATACCTGTTTCATCATGGAATTCAACCCAAGATAATCCCCAACGGCGCCAAGAACATGTCTGTAACAATTTCAATCTGCAGCATACGGATGATAGATTCCCTCAACTTCCTTCCCACGGCCTTAGCCAAACTCCCGAAAATGTTTGGATTCGAAGAACTCCATAAAGGATACTTCCCACATCTGTTTAACACAAAGGAAAACCAGAACGTTAGATTAGAAACTCTTCCAGACATCAATTACTACAATCCCGATGGAATGAAAGCGGAAGAACGGGTAACATTCATGCATTGGTACGAAGACCACAGGAACGACCCATTTGACGTCCAAAAGGAACTCTTGAAGTACTGCATCACTGACGTAGACATACTGAGAAAAGCCTGTTTAACCTTTAGACAACTGTTCATGGACACTTTAGAGGGTACTCCAATCGACCCCTTCCAAAACAGTATCACCATTGCCTCTGCCTGCAACCTGGTCTTTCGATCCAAGTTTCTACGGTGGAATACTATTGGCCTCATCCCGGCGCAAGGTTATCGACCAGAACACAAGCACTCTATTAAAGCCATGAAATGGTTAAATACGTATCCGCAATAAAAGACATACAGATTCAACATGCAGAGAACGAAGGAGAAAAACAGATCGGTCCCTACAGAGTAGACGGATACCACGATGGAACCGTGTATGAATTTCACGGCTGCTACTGGCATGGATGCCCAAGATGTTACTCAAAAGAGACCATCAATACGGTCAATAACATGTCCATGTACGATCTACATCAACGGACCCTAGAAAAGAAGACCTATCTGCAACAAGAAGGGTACACCTACGTAGAGAAATGGGAATGTGACTTTGAGAGGGAGTTGAAAAATGATACAACCATGAGCGACTTTGTCAACTCCTTAGAGATGATCCCACCCTTAGAACCACGAGAAGCCTTTTATGGTGGACGAACAGAAGCCTTTACCTTGTACAAAGAGGCGGAAGAAAATAGTATCAACTACTATGACGTGACATCACTCTATCCATTTGTAAACAAGACTGGAAAAGTACCTAAAGGACATCCCATCATCATTACGGAAAACTTTGGTGACATCAACGAGTACGAAGGATTGATCAAATGTAAAGTACTTCCACCCAGAAACCTATACATTCCTGTTTTACCCAGCAAGATCAATAACAAACTGATGTTCCCACTGTGTCGTACCTGTACGGAAACCTACCAGCAAGAACCTTGTAACCATACTGAAAAAGATAGAGCTATAACGGGAACTTGGGTGACAGATGAACTGAAGAAAGCCTTGGAAAAGGGATATTCCATCTTAAACATCTACGAAGTATGGCATTTCGAAGAGGTAGAACAGTACGATCCCGGAAGGAAGTCTGGAGGACTCTTCACTGACTACATCAATACATTCTTGAAAATGAAACAAGAAGCTAGCGGATGGCCGGAATGGTGTCAAACGGAGGAAGAAAAACAGAAATACATCATGGATTATGAGGAAAAGGAAGGGATACAGTTAGACTATAACAAAATAGAAAAGAACCCCGGCATCAGGTCTTTAGCCAAACTAATGTTGAACAGCTTTTGGGGCAAGTTTGGACAAAGAAACAACATGCAACAGACCACCTACATTACAGAACAAAAGAAATACTTCGACATGTTAACCAGCGATAAAATTGAAGTCACCGGGATCCAGTTTGTTAACGATGAAATTGTGGAATTACGATGGAAATATAAAGAAGAATTCATCGAAACCTCAAAGAAAACGAATGTCGTCATAGCAGCCTATACTACCGCCCAGGCCAGACTCAAACTGTATTCTTATCTGGAGAATTTGGGACCAAGAACACTGTACTGCGACACGGACTCCATCGTATTTACATCGAAACCAGGAGAATGGAGGCCTAAGCTGGGAGACTACTTAGGGGATTTAACAGATGAAGTACCAGGAAATACTATTACAGAGTTTGTTACAGGAGGACCAAAGAACTATGCATACAAACTAGCCATTCCCGAGAAAGGAGGAAACAGAACTATGTGCAAAGTTCGTGGAATAACACTCAACTTCAAGAACGCTTTAGACATCAACTACGAGACCATCAAGGAGATGGTTACCGTTAACAGAAACGATATCAGGACAGTGAGAGACGATTACAAGATCCAAAGAAGCAATCAAAAACTGTTAACCGTTTCACAAAAGAAAGATTATAGAATTGTATTTGACAAAAGAGTGATCATGAACGATTTAACCACCAGACCATATGGATGTTGAAATTGAAAGATAGAATGTAAATAAAACGTAGAATGTTAATAAAAGTTGTACCTGATTTTGAGTTTTTATTGAAAACTTAAAGAAAAGAGCTATCAATACAATAACAAAGACAAACAAAGAGCCCATAAAGGGCGAACCAAAGAAAAATAAACGAAAAGAACCAATTAGAGTTGAGCCATACATGAACATAACAAGCTCAAAAGACAAAAAAAAAATACAAGAGAAAATGAGGAGGGAAATGAGGAAAATGAGGGAAATAAGGAAAATGAGGAGGGAAATGAGGAAAATGAGGGAAAATGAGTGAAAATGAGGAGGAAAATGAGGAAAAATGAGGAAAATGAGGAGGGAAATGAGGAGGAGGAGGAGGTGGAGGAGGAGGAGAGAAAACAAGGGTAAAACTATACAACAACACATGGAAATGACTAAAACACAAGAGCCCACAAAAAAAAAGAAACTTAAAAAAAAAAAACGAAAACAAAAAGAGAAGAAACCAATCAGGAATAATCCATACAAGAGTATCACAACACAGGAGTCCATAAAGGGCGACACTAACAAAACAAATGGTTAGGATTAGGGTTAGGGCTAGGGTCAGGATTAGGGTTAGAGTTAGGGTTAGGGTACGTTAAAGATAAGAGATTATAATACATAATAGAAACTGGTGACGAACTAATATGGGGTGAAAGAAAGGGACGAGTCGCCGTTCCGCATGACTGCACACGACTTTACTGCTAGAGATTTTGGGTGGGTATTTCAGTACCAAAAATAACAACGATTTAACATGGAGCCTATGGGAATGAACTCGGGGTCATCGGGGTCAAAGTGGTCTAGAGTGACCCGGTATACTACTACTATTGCAAAGAAAAGCATTTTCTTGCTTAAACATTCAGCTCATTTAGCTATACAAAAGTCTTCATAGCATTGACATCAAGACCAGGTGAGCGATTTAGGCTCCTGGGAGCCTCTTGTATGTATTTGTAGTCTTTGTCTTTGATTCTCTCCTGTTGAATTGAACTTTTATCCATTTTTTTTTATTGTGTGTTATTTTTGTGCTTTGTTCAAGATTAAAAATAGGGGGAAGGTTGGGCC